>WNWK01037571.1:0-18435 GCA_009830355.1 Cherax destructor | reverse complement strand
TGTGTATGTGTGTGTGTGTGTGTGTGGGTTGTGTGCAAAGTAGTGGAGAAATTGTGTTATGGTGTATGGGTGTGTATGTGGAATTTGCGAGTGATATGTCGTCTGCAGTGCTCCTTTACCTGGCGTAATTAATTTAATTTAATTCATGTTAAGCGCTAAACCTATTTGGGTTATTCAGCGCAATACTTTGTGGAGGCTTGATCCTCCGTCTGCTGGGCGCGAGACAGACACGCTCTCTATTTGTACTCACCTATCCTTACCTGGCGTAACCTGCCTCACGCCTGATCTACCAGTTGATGTATTATACTATGCTGTGTGCGTGATCTATGTGTGTGTGTGTGTGTGTGTGTGTGTGTGTAACTGTATGTGTGTGGGTTTATTAAGTGTGTGAAAAGTAGTAGTGAAATTGTGTGTTATGGTGTATGAGTGTGTATGTGGGGTCTGCGAGGTCGCCTACAGTGCTCCTCTACCTGGCCTGACCTGACTTACGCCTGATCCACCAGTGTACTCACCTATTTGTACTCACCTATTTGTGGTTGCAGGGGTCGATTCATAGCTCCTGGCCCCGCCTCTTCACTGATTGCTACTAGGTCCTCTCTCCCTGCTCCATGGCTTTATCAAATCGTCTTAAAATATGTGTATGGATTGTTTGCCTCCACTACAGTGCTCTCTAGGTGCTGTTACGGTGTGTGTATATAATTGTGTTGAGGTAGTTCGTCTTCGTGTATGGTGTCACTCTCTGTATGTGTTTATATGTTTCTTAAGCTATGTATGGATGTATGTGTGTGTTGTGTGTGTTGTTTGTACAATTAATATTTGCACCAATAACTCATTACAATTGTGACCGGGTGTAGACTAATAAATTGCTCATTACTTTATAATTTGTTCATGATTGCAACCATGTATAAACGTAAGTAAATTTACTTACTTACATGATTCATTACCTTGTAACTTGTGAATTCATTACCTTTGTACCTTGTTCAGCTATCAAAACTTTGGGGCCCAGTCTCTGGACCCAGTATATACCTCTGTAATCTGTAAATACATTTGTAACTTGTCATGATTGTGACCATCTGAGTTCATTACCTTTGTAACTTGCTCAGCTATCAAATTTTGGGGTCCAGTCCCTGGACCCATTATGTACCTCTGTAATCTTTTGACTACCGCCCACAAGATGGGTATGGGGTGCATAATAAAGATATTAAACTAAAACTAAACTGTTATTGTTCATTGTTAAGTACCGACGAAAGATCGGCCAATGTACATAGATAAGTTTTGTCATAATGATTCTCAATGTTTTGGGACAATCTCACTGATGACGTGAGGTGGTGTTAGTGTGTGTTTCATTGTTTAATTTTGGTATTAATAATATATAATATAAAAAATAAAATTACAACCAAACATTTCCTCATGATGATTGTACTGGTAAAAGGTAATGTGCAGGTTTCTTTTGGGTAGGTGGGATTGTTGGGGAGGGGGGTCATGGTCATGGTTCTCAATTGTGTTATTAAATAAATAACGTGTTTGTGCTTCTTTGGCAGTAAGTAATGTGCATAGTGCCAAAGATATGTAGGTTATATATTATTTAGTGCTTTATTGTCAGAACGCTGCATTGTACGTTTTTCCTTTGTATTCGGATAGTAAGCTTTATTACCTTGGTGTTGTGAAGCCGAGGTTCGTGTGTTTGTACATTCTGTTGTTGGTTTGTATTTGCGATAACCTTATTGGTTATAAGGTGTCATATTGATGTGTGTATTTTGTATAATGTTTGTTTTAAATAAAATATAAAAAAAAAGGTATCTCTTGTTATGTATCTAGCAGTGAGTGCTGGAGGGTTATATAGCTGGGTCCACCGCGGGTCACCATCTGGAGAAGACCCGGGCCGGCAGTACCGGAGAACCTACAAGAACAAGCATCTCCTCAGTTACCAGCAGACATCCTTGGAGTGTGGCTGTTGCTATACTATCTGGTATTGCTGCTTGTTTTATTTTTTATCATCTACTTACCAGGAGGGAAGTTTAACCATCAAATTACTAAGTAAGTGATATTAAAACTAATAATTGACCTGTTAAAGAATTCTCGAGTTTGTTAATTGGCTATTAACTACATTTGATGCAGTGTTATACCCTTTTTTTTATCACTAGAGGTTATAATTTGAAAGTTTACCAGTGTAGAGGGTGTTCCAGAGGTCAGGATGCACATATTTTATTATTCATACTGAATGGCACAAAGAACCATAAACAGTATTTCTTGTACAGTTTTTATAAATAATAATAATAATAATAATAATCTTCATTTCTACATGTACAAGGTATACAGGCCTAGCTGACATTAATGACATAATACTATATAGAAAGCCCCTGGTTTGCAGAGCATTTCGGGCAAATTAGGTCAATTTTGTCCCCCAGGATGCGATCAACACCAGTCGACTAACACTCAGGTACCTATTCTACTGCTAGGTGAACCAAGTGTCTTTCAAGTAACAGATTCCGCTATTTTCACGGTTATTGGTGATGTTTATTGCATATCTCAATTAAATATTGTAAATCTATTTAATCATTTGAAATTTGTATTCATATGTAATTTGTAATATAGATTAAGAACTAATATTAAGTCTGCCCGAAAGGCCTAGCATGCCCAGGCATGCTAACGGCCATCTTTGTAATTATTATCTTTTGATGTAAAACGTATTTTTTTACAGAGAAATAAATCTTGAATTGAATTTGTGGGGCTACCATGATATATAGGAAGCTCTACAAGCATAGCAATAAGTATGAAATATACAATGTGCAACACTTGGACGTCTTTGTTGCAGATACGTTTCATGAGTGCAACAAGCTTCTTCGGTTGAATACGGCTTGTTGCACAAGTGAAATGTTTTGTCAGTAAAGGTCCCCAAGTGCTGCATGTGTCTTATTCATCAATTTGTCAGTATTCTGTACCATCAATAAGGCAAGAAGAATGTTTACCAGACAGTTATTATACTGGATGATTTTTGTCTTCCATCAAACTAGATTCTCTTTAGCAAGGATAAAAGCCTACAAAAACCACAAAATATCTTCATATTTATACACGTAAATTGTCCTTGGAACTAGGAAGCCTGGGACTAGTGAAGCCGTTATCTCAGTTCAACATAAAAACAGGTGGCTGATGAGAATACTGTTGGTTAGCTTATTGTTGTGATAAAATTATGCATAATAAACAAACATAAAACGAAAGTGTTTAAATTTATATAAATTAAAAATATCTCCCAACAAAATTTGTGGTGTCTTAGAATGATGACTCGCCATGACACCATGATGACTCGCCATAATGACACCATGATGACTCGCCATAATGACACCATGATGACTCGCCATAATGACACCATGATGACTCGCCATAATGACACCATGATGACTCGCCATAATGACACCATGATGACTCACCATGATGACTCACCATAATGACTAACCATGATGACTCACCATAATGACTAACCATGATGACTAACCATGATGACTCACCATAATGACTAACCATGATGACTCACCATAATGACTAACCATGATGACTCACCATAATGACTAACCATGATGACTCACCATAATGACTAACCATGATGACTCACCATAATGACTAACCATGATGACTCACCATAATGACTAACCATGATGACTCACCATAATGACTAACCATGATGACTCACCATAATGACTAACCATGATGACTCACCATAATGACTAACCATGATGACTCACCATAATGACTAACCATGATGACTCACCATAATGACTAACCATGATGACTCACTATAATGATTAACCATGATGACTCACCATAATGACTAACCATGATGACTCACCATAATGACTAACTATGATGACTGTTGACTTATCATGATGATAAACCATGATGGCTGATGCCTAACCATGAAGCCTAACTGAAGACTAAGCATGTTGACTCACTTAGGTGAGTGGTGAGTTACAGCAGGCTCCCACCCTCCCTCCACCTCTCACACCCTAGCTGGCTTCACGAAGCCAAGGTGGTTCATAATAGTTTATTGGGACATGATACAAAGATTTAAAATTGGTTTATGAGATTACAAGAGGTGTACATGCCAAAAGCCCCTAATATGCAGAGCATTGTGGGCAGACTTAAAAATTAACTTAAAACTAAATGGTAAGAATTATAGTAAACAGTTTACAATATAAGTATAGTTGAGTATTTAAGCTATGAAATTTGAACATGACATTTTTGAAACATAATAGTTTTATAATTTGGATAATTTATAGTTTAATGTCTACATAATAAAATTATTAAATCAGATTAAACAAATTAAATCAATAATTTGTGTTGCAATAACAGTTTATTTGGTCATTAGATGAGTTACAAGGAGCACAAGGGTACGTACATGGGAATGGATTTCTTTATATTAGGTTGTATTAATTATAACAGGTTTATACATTGAGATATAACAGGTTTATACATTATGAGATATAACAGGTTTATACATTATGAGATATAACAGGTTTATACATTATGAGATATAACAGGTTTATACATTATGAGATATAACAGGTTTATACATTATGAGATATAACAGGTTTATACATTATGAGATATAACAGTTTTATACATTATGAGATATAACAGGTTTATACATTATGAGGTATAACAGGTTTATACATTGAGGTATAAGTTTCAACATTTGTACTAGATTATGTTTGATAAATTATTTTTCTTTGAACAATTATGTAAGGGGTTTTGAGGCTAGGGGAGTAATACAGTGAATAATGTTATTTTGAGGCAGTGTAAAGCTATTTAATAACTTTGTAGGTAATGTAAAGTAGTGGGTATTTAGTTTTGGGCAAGTAGGTGGTTTTTTTAGCAGAGTTTTTAATTGATGTACAGATTGGGTTTCTTTGGTAATCATAGGTAATAAATTCCAAATTTTTGGGCCTTTAATGTGCATTGCGTTTTTGCATAGTGTGAGGTGGACGCGGGGAACATCGAAGAGTGATCTGTGCCTTGTGTTATGTTCATGTGTCCTGTTAAGGTTGGTTAGGAGAATTTTGAGTTGTGGGTTAATATTCGAGTTTAGTATTTTATGTATGTAATAGGCACTGTAAAATGTATGGATGTCTTGTATGGTGAGCAAGTTAAGAATTTTGAATATTATTGGAGTATGTTGTTTAGAATGGGAATTTATCATTCAGACTGCAGCCTTTTGTTGTGTTATTAATGGTTTGAGGTGATTTATTGTTGTTGAGCCCCATGCACAGATTCCATAGGTGAGATAGGGGTAAATGAGTGAGTGATAAAGGGAAAGGAGAGCTGGTTGTGGAACATAGTACCTTATCTTGGATAGTATTCCTATGGTCTTGGAGACTTTCTTGGAAATTTGTTGTATATGTGTCTGAAATTTGAGGCCACTATCAAGGTGGATTCCTAAAAATTTTCCCTCTGAGTTTTGTGACAAGTGATCCGTTTATCATTATGTTAAGTGGAACATTTGTAGCTCTGTTCCCAAACTGAATGAAATAGGTTTTGTCAACATTGAGAGTAAGCTTGTTAGTCATCATCCAGGTAGATATTTTCTGTAATTCCGCATTTACAGTGTTGGCTTGTGTGACTGGGCATGGGTGAGAGAAGACGTATGTAGTGTCATCTGCAAATAGTATGTGTTTGATTAGTTGAGATGCATTTGGTAGGTCGTTTATGTAAATGAGAAAGAGAAGTGGGCCAAGAACACTTCCATGTGGGACACCAACTGTAATTGTTTGTGTGGAAGAGTTTGCTCCATTTGTGGACACATATTGAGCTTCTGTCGCTAGGTATGACTTTAGGTAATTGAGGGAGTGCCCTCTTATACCATAGTGTGATAATTTTAAGTGTAACAGATCTTGGTCAACTGTATCAAAAGCTTTACATAAATCAATGAAGATTCCCAGTGGGATTTCTTTATTTTCAAGAGCGGTGTATATTATTTCTAGCATGTGTATGATTGCATCATTTGTTTTATTAGGCCTGAAACCAAACTGACAGGGTTGAGTATGTTTGGGAGATGAGGTAGGAATAGATTTGCCTATGAATTAACTTTTCAAAGATTTTGGAGAGAAGGGGTAAGTTAGATATTGGCCTATAGTTATTTAGGTCTGTTTGATCTCCTCTTTATGTATGGGGTAACCTCGCTATTTTGAGTACAGTGGTACTGACTTACGAATTTCATTCAGGAATGGTTCAGTGCATTACCAACAATTATCCTTAAGAAATTTGTAATAGATAGTCCTTGACCAAATTAACTTACAGTTTAAAAAACTAATAAAGGGTGAGTTTGGAATGATCGACTATGATGGATGGAGATCATGTTTGTTAAGAGGTTGCAATAATAATTGGTTTTATAAGGTAAGTTATTTAGATCTCCTGCCTTGTTTTTTAATGTGTTAATAACAAGCGAGACTTATGTTGGGTTGGTTGGAGCTAAGAATAGTGTATTCGGGTAGCTTCCAGTGAGGTAGGCGTTAGGTGGAGTGTTTGAACTTGGGAACTTTTTTCCTCTTGTGGAGAAGAAAAGATTTAGTCTGTTTGCTGTTTCAGTTGGTGGGAACAGGGGTTCATCTAGGTTTGTCAGTTTGATTGTTATGTTTCTGGATATTTTTTTTAGTTCCTAGAATTTCAGATAGGGTTTTCCAGGTCTTTGTCATATCACCTCTTAAGTTATTTAATCTGTTCTCATAATACAATTTTTTTGACCTTATCAGGCTGGTTAGGTTTGATGAGTAACGTTTTGTTTGTTCTCTTGGTATTTGACCCAGCATATTAGGGGCTTTTGGCATGTACATCTCATTAATAACTTTATTTCTTGTCTACCATGTATCATTGTACCATGTCTCAATAAAGTATTATTATTATTATTCTGTACTGTTTTTCATATAGGTGCTTTATATTTTTTTTTATTTTATTGAACATAAACTTACATACATTATAACATACACTGAACCAAATACAACAAAATCCAAACAAATTTACATAGTAAAAATATGAACACACTAAAAACTTAACTTTACTTTAACAATGTTAAAGAACAACATCATAAAACAAAAAGACAATTTGTCATCCTAACATTAGACAATAGCAAACATCAAAATCAAGTATCAGACACCAAAAGGTGTATTTATTTATGACAGTGCAATACATTTTTCATTATCAACTTACAACAAAACATAGTTTAACTCCAACACCCACAAAAATAGATTAAATCTGCTCAATAAAAACTAAAAAGTACAACACGTCAAAACCACCCAAAATAATATTGTTACCATCTTCCCCGTCCAACCTTTGTCACCACACAAGGTTATTACACCCAAAAAATTGGCTTGAACCAACAACAAAACGTATCAACATACCACACTCCAAAACCCGAGCCAAAAAACATTATAGGCTCTCACAAAAATAATGGATCAACTGATCACTAGCAGTCATACACAACATAAAAGCCGTACATTAATCCCAAAACATAAAGGCTTCAAACCAACTCACATCAAACCATTCACTCTAATCGCTACAAAATATTAACACAACCATAAAAACTTCCACTTCCCACACATTCCATCCTTTCACACTTGACAAAACAACAAACCAAACATCTTCTCATAACACTTCACCAGTACAGGGTAATGTAATCAAAACCAAAACCAAGGCATATACTACCTCAAACACCGTACTAAGATCTCAACACATAAGGCTTAAAACAGAACCTTATAAAAATGTACTGGGATTCCTTGCATAACACCAAACAACACACATGCATGTCCACAGGAACACAGCCGAAACAGAAGGAAACCAAACCTTCCCCTAAGAACTACAGCTATACCCCCCTCCCTCCACCTACCAACATCCATACACCCCCACCCACCCTGAACCCACACTAAAATAACCTCAACAACCCCTCCACTGTCAAAACTCTATACGCTGTCAGAAAAAAAAAACTCCCAACGCCCCCCATAAATCTCCCTATTCCTACATTTCGTTCTAAAAATTAGGGCAGCCAACGCTTTGACGCCAGGTCTCAGTGAGAGCAATGATGGACATACTGGCCTGCAGGGAATTTAATAATGCTATGAGGTCATCATAATGCTTGCTTAACGATCTGATATTGTAGTTAGACAGTTATGTTATTGTTGGCTACGAGTAGTGCCTTTGCTTGTTCTGCTGTGTAATACTTAGTTGTTGTTAGGGTCATGCAAGTCATTTAATAAGAGGTTGATGTCAGGATCAATGTTTGGAATCATAAGAATGAGTGCAATTCTATAATTAGACTTAAGAATACATGTATAACAATACAAAAGAGTTCTTGGCACGTGAATTTGTACCTTAGTTATTTTTACAAATGCAAGTAAATGAACTATGGTAATTATTCTAAAGCTAGAAATAAAGGAGCTAGGGAATATAATAGTAAACAATGAAAGTAAAAAATTTAGCACCTAAGTTAGCACCTTAATTATTTTAATAAAAATTAATATAAGAACTGTGGCAGTTAGTTAATTTTAAAATAAAGAAACTAGGGAATATAATATAAACAATGAGAGTAAAACACTTTAGCACCTGAATTAGCACCTTAATTATTTTTTAAAGCTTAGAGTAAAGGAGTTACTGGATGCAAGGCAGTACTAGGTATTGATTTGTTGAGAACTATTTCAAGAGAATATATATGTGGGGACTAAGTTAAATGGACAGACAGTAAATATGATATAAAATTAATTTAGAAGTAAGATTTGATTTATAGCACAGTTTAAGCAAGTAATAGCACTAAAAGAAAAGTACATAGTATATGAGGTAGTTGGTACTAGCTAGTAAGAGTTAGTACAAAGAATTTCACAATAATGTAGTAGGAACATACACTAATACACCACATGTATATAATGTGTTGAGGACACTTGGCTAATCAGTACAGTCATCCCTCGGTTTTCGATTTTAATCCGTTCCAGATGGATCGGCTAAAACCAAAATCGGCGAAAACCAAAACTATTTTCCCCATAAGAAATAATGGAAATTCAATTAATCCGTTCCAGAAACCCAGAAGTTTGGAAAAAAAAATTTTGGGGGGGCCTTAAAGATAGGTTTACATGCACAAATGAATGAACTCTGTGGCACTTACCTTTATTGAAGACTGATGTTGCTGGATGGAAGAGAGGGAGGAGGGGAGAGGGAAGAGACCCTATTTTTGGAAGGGAATCCCTTCCATAAGGAATTTAGGTACCAAGTCCTTATCCGGGGTCACTTCCCTGCATGCCTCCTACACTCCCCCCCTGCCCACCTCCCTCCTGCCTGCTACACTCCCTGCATACCTGCTACACTCCCTGCATACCTGCTACACTCCCTGCATACCTGCTCACTCCTGCATACCTGCTACACTCCTGCATACCTGCTACACTCCTGCATACCTGCTACACTCCCTGCATACATGCTACACTCCTGCATACATGCTACACTCCTGCATACTGCTACACTCCCTGCATACCTGCTACACCCTGCTACACTCCCTGCATACCTGCTACACTCCCTGCATACCTGCTACACTCCCTGCATACCTGCTACACTCCTGCATACCTGCTACACTCCCTGCATACCTGCTACACTCCCTGCATACCTGCTACACTCCCTGCATACTGCTACACTCCCTGCATACCTGCTACCTCCCTGCATACCTTTACACTCCCTGCATACATGCTACACTCCCTGCATACATGCTACACTCCCTGCATACATGCTACACTCCCTGCATACCTGCTACACTCCCTGCATACCTGCTACACTCCCTGCATACCTGCTACACTCCCTGCATACCTGCACACTCCCTGCATACATGCTACAATCCCTGCATGCATGCTACACTCCCTGCATGCCTGCTACACTCTTAAACTCCATCGTGTTTCTCACTTTCTTTACCAAAGGACTGGCACTAGGAGCTTTCTTTGGGCCCATGGTAGCTTATTTAGTAGTCACACAATAATCAAGGGCCAAAAAACAATGAATTGTTAATAAATGTTTTGTATGAACTCCTGGGGTGATGTTCACTCAAGCATAAACAATGCTAGACTGTGTGACAATGTGCGTGGGAGGTGTGGGTGGCGGGCCTACGGCCTTTGTAGGCGCGGCACTGGTGTACAGGTTCCGTACCATCGGCAAAACTGAGACAATCGGCGAAAACTGAGACAATCGGCGAAAACTGAGACAATCGGCGAAAACTGAGACAATTTTTCCACGAAAAAAGTGATCGAAAACCAAAATCGGTGAAAACTGAGACAATCGAAAACCAAGGGATGACTGTAATGGTAATGTCAGCTTGTCTAAGGAAGTTGGAGAGATCACGTTCGTTTGATATAGGAAATTGCTGACCTGTTGATGTTTTTCGAACTAGTATTTTCCCATCACGAGTGAAGCACTGATGGATTTTGTTCTCCAGTTCAAGTTTTCTCAACCTAAACAGAAGGTTTTGACAGTTTCCTGGTTAGGCACTCGATGTACATTCCATTTTTCATTCTAATTGCTGCTTGAATTAGGTCCTTTTTTGTATCATATGAATGAAGACTGATCGTAATACTATGTTTACCTTGTTTTCCTAGCAATCGTGTTTCATTGATTTCATGAATGTAGACAGCGTTCTGTGCTTGTGGTCGATCTCTATGGATTTGGATACGTTTTGCCCGAGACTTATTTCACTCGTCCCGTCTATTAAATTCACAATGGAAAAAGAAGTGGACTACAAACTCCTCTTCCTAGCTATTTTGATTCACCGGGTAGATACAAATTTCAAGTTCACAGTATATAGGAAGGCCGCTAATGTTTGTTCCTACATCCATTACTGTTCATACCCTGAAACGAGTGAAAAGGAGTGTCTCACTATGTTTTTGAGAGTTTTCCGAGTTTGCAGCCCAGAGTTTCTTGAGGAAATTACGAAAATCTTTGACATTGTAGCGAAATTACTATACCTTAAGGAGTTTATAGAAAACGCTTTGATAGAAGCTAGGAGGACTTGTTATAGAAAGGAACCTAAGATAACCTGTCAGGTTAAGAATGCGTTAGTGCTCCCATTCAATGAGAATTTATCTGTTCTGCAGTGCCCCGTTAAAAAAAATTAACATGCAAGTAGTCTTCAAGAGTTCAAGGATGGTTAAAAGCATGTCGATCAAGAATTCCCCCAGAACCTGTGTAGGTTGGGTGCAGCAGCTGTAACTTATATTGGACAAACTTTTAAGGAGGATGAGCATAGTCAACCTTACTCTTAATTATGCAAATACAGTGGTACCCGGTTTACGATGGTCCCAAACTCACCCTTTTATGTAAGTTTATTTTTAAATGCTTTTGTAAGTGTAATTTTGGGGTCTAAATGACTAGTCTATTTTACAACTTTCTTAAGGAGATAAATTGTTTGGTAATGGCACTTGAACAGCATTCTGGAATGAAAATATTAAACGGTACCACTGTACAGTGGTCCTGGTTTCGTGCATCTCAAACTCTTAACATTTATGTAAGTGTATTTTCGTAAGTGCTGTTGCAAATGTATTTTTGGGGGTCTGAAATAGACTAATCTACGTGACATTATTTCTTAAGGAAGTAAATTCGTTCGGTAATGGCACTTGAGCAGCATTCTGGAACGAATTTTCGGCGAAAACCGAGGGACCACTGTATTTCAATGGGAATATTGTCTTTGAATTAAGCAGCATTTCATTAGTAGACACTGAGTTTTTAGTGACGTTTTGCCTTTGAGTTATACAGAAAAAAAAAATGCCCTATTTGATAAGGCTTATGGCAATCCCGTCTACAAAATTAATAAGACATACAATGTTCTAGTTGAGATCAGATGAAAGACGAAGAGTTAGGTTATGAGACTTCAGAGTGGTATGAGCTTTCTGTCAATAGATTGCATTATACAAAATGTTGAAATACATGTTTTTTTTTTGTTTTTTTTTTTAATTTTTTTTGGGTAAACAAAAATCACTAACAAGAAACCGTAAAGCACATCGCAAAATCACTCTGAATTTCGATAGAAACATCATTCATCAATAACCTACAAAAGAATCATGATGCTATGACAAATACTCTTTGCATGAGTGGGATTATAATGGCAATAACTTATTCCTGAGATATTGATAATTATGTAAATGTAAAAATCTTATGAAATCGCCCACCACCTTTCAGAGCAGTACATCCCACCATGCTTATCAGAGGCTGCAAGGCCACTGAGAGCCGTGTCTGGCCACAGCTCACTACACCACTCCTCACACAAGTTGCCATGCAGTGTATTTCAAGTGAAAAAATCATAAAAATCACAATTTTAGGGGTTAAAAAAAAAAAAACTGACGAATTGCCAACAAGTCTTTTTGCTGACACCAAGAACAAAAAAAATACTTTTTAGGATAAACATACTTAGAAATATGATAGAAATAAACAGATTGCATCAACTTGTTGCCACAATTATGCACTATTTTTTGGTAAGAAAAAATTCTTTTCCATAATTTTTCGATTTTAATTTTTTTTTTAAATGGAAAGAGGCTCATCCCCCCCCTTAAACCCCTTGATGTTAGGTTAGCACAACACCTGATACTCGATCCAAACAGCACAAAAATCTAATGTAATATTTAACCACAAGTGGGCTTGCAATAACCCAGCAAAATGGCGGGAAGCCAGAATTTTAGTTCTCGGTTCATCTTGGCTGGAAAGAAATATCTTAGAATTGGCAATTATAAAACATTATTAGAATGTATTGTCTTATCTGTGTTGCCCATTTTTGAAGAAATAAACTCGATTCTGTTAGCATTTAGTTACTGAGTTTTGCTGTGTAACAGTGACATGAATTACCTTCTCAACAGATGGATCAGTGTAATTTTAACCCTTAACCCTTTGGGGGTCCAAGGGGTCTCTCTGAAACTCGTTCTCAGGGTCCACGAATTTCAAAAAAAAAAAAAAATATTTTTTCTTATGAAATGATAGAGAATCTTTTTCCGATCATAACGCCACAAAAATTATGAAATTTGATCGAAAACTAACGGAATTATGCTTTCGTGAAGTTAGCGGTATCCATGACATTTACGCATCGGCGATTTCGCCCACTTTGAGCCCTATTTTCGGCAAATTCCAATGTTTCAGTCTACTAAAATTATAGCTATTTCGCTAGAACTCCATTTCTTCTATCGATTGAGTACAGGAAACCACCTATTTACCAATTTCAACTACCCAAAATAGTAGTCAGAAAATGGCAATTTGGCCAATTTCACACAAATTTCAAACGATGCCAATTTCAAAATAGGGTCCATAATAAACAAGGCAGACATTCCTGGCACTAAAATAACATCTCTGTTCATTAGTCACGTCTCCAGGCCCCTCTTACATTACTTTTGCTTTCCATTTTGAATTTTTATTCTCACAAAAAATAGAAGATTTACTGTTATGTATACAACTGCATCATTGTAAAAATGGTATAAATAATATCAGCGCACTTGTGCATGAATACTAGACTCTCCAGTTGATGTGTATTGGACGCATGGTGTGATTTGTTTACTCTTGAACATCGGCCAAAATCGAACATTTTCGCTACTTTGCGCTCAGTTTCAAGGTAAATGTCATCGTGAAACCAGTCAAAATTATCTCTATTTCTGTAATATATCATCTATTCTATAAAATGAGACTAAGAAAACGAGAATACAAGCATAAATACCATACGAAAATAGACTGCAAAGTTGCTGTTTTAAACCAAAAACACGGTGTTTTTTTTTTCCTCATTATGCACTGTGTGGTGCAGGAATTTTTTTATACTGCGCACACTGACCGCACAGACCCATTCTATCACATCTAGGCCTAACAGCCTGTTTCAGCTTGATTTGAGGGCGCTAGAATTTAGGCGTACTAGTACGTTAATAACCCCAGGGCGTAAACTGTACTAGTACGACCAAAACCCCGAAAGGGTTAAGTTTGTCAAATATACGAAAGTAAGGACTGCCGTTAATTTCATTTCATTTAGGCTAAAAGTTTCCTCTTGCTTCAGGTTTACCTTATGCGAATTCACAATTATGAGATATCCTGTTTGTGTTAGTAATGCTACATGTGCAGTATACATTCACCATATACGCTATCAATGAAATTCGCTAGAAAGTATTACGCATTCTTTATATGCAGAATTGTGTGTTGAAGCCCTGACTGAGTTGAATACAGCTGCCATGTATCTTGGAAAGCATGTACTACATAAAGCGAACAATAGTATTGAAGTTTTTTGATGAACATTGCATTTTACAAGTGATGAAGAATACGTCAACACAACTGATGGCTCCTATTTCTTCATTTTTGCAGAATTCCAAGGTTCACCTGAGAAGACAATGGCACCAACAAATTTGACTGTCTCAGCTGATTCTGAAAAGACTCTGCTGAAGACCAGAGCAAAAGACATTTTCAGCAGACTACATAAAACTGAAGAGGGTCTTGAAATACGAAAACTGGAGATGAATGTGGAACACAAAAATGATAAAGATAAGGTGCAGAAGATGTCCCTTGGCCAGAAAACAAATAGGCCAACAAAGGTGATTCTCTTAGTGGGTGCCACAGGTACTGGAAAGACAACTCTCATCAATGCCATGGTAAACTATATATATCGGATTGAGTTCACTGACGACTTCAGATTAGTTCTTATTGACGATAAAAATGCCCCTAAGCGTTCCCAGGCAGAGAGTCAGACAGATTTGATCACAGCTTATGCATTTTACCAATTACCAGGAATGCCCTTCGAGTACAATTATGTGCTCATTGATTCTCCAGGTTTTGGAGACACCAGAGGCATTCAGCGTGATCGTGATATGATGAAACAGCTTGAAATGTTTCTGAAACAAGATTATGGGATTGATCAGGTTGATGGAGTTGGTTTTGTTACTCCTGCTTCTGCTGCAAGATTGACTCAGACTCAGAGATATGTCTATGATGGCCTTTCCTCAATGTTTGGTAAAGATATTAAGGATAATATTTATATTATGGCTACATTTGCAGATGCAAAGACTCCTCCTGTGTTAGATGCACTTAAAGAAGCTGGAGTACACTACTCTGGATTTTACAAGTTCAACAACAGTGCACTCTATGCTCGTAACACTGGTGGAGGTGGAGGAAGTAGTGATGATTCAGATGATGATGAAGATTCAGCATACATTTGTAAGTTGTTTTGGGAGATGGGTTATAAAAGCATGACAAATTTCTTTTTAAAGTTAGGAAAGACTTCTCCAGCAAGTCTAACACTTACCAAACAGGTGCTTGAGGAACGAAGTCGCTTACAGTTAGTGGTAATTGGCTTACAGAATCAGATTCATTTAGGCTTGGGAAAGCTTTCAAACTTGAATCAAGAGAGAGATATGTTGGCCCGTCTTGATGATGACATGAAAGGCAGTGCAAATTATCAGGAAGAAGTTGAAGTTCCCAAGATCACTAAAATTGACTTGAAAGCCAGGGAAAATGTGACTAATTGTCTAAAGTGTAACATGACTTGCCATTATCCATGTTATATTCCTGATGATGCTAACAAAGCTGGTTGCTGGGCAATGACAGATAACTATTGTAGAGTTTGTCCAGAGAAGTGTTATTGGGACATTCATAAGAACATGGGGTTCAGATATGAACACACTTGGATAAAGGAAACTCGCACAGTGCAGGAACTTTTGGACCGCTACGAGAAAGCTTCCAAAGGAAAACTTGACAAAGAAGGTGCCATCAAAGCCATAGAAAATGACATAAATCAACATGCACAGATCCTTATTGGCATGATAGAGGAAGCCCAGAGTCATGTAGAACGATTAGAGGAAATTGCCCTCAAGCCCAATCCATTGTCAACAAAGGAATACATTGATCTAATGATTGAGTCTGAGAAGATGCAGAAACGACATAACTTTGAGAAGAGAATTGAGCTTCTTGTAAAACTTAAGGAAGAAGTAGCAGTCATCCAGGGAGTGCGTGGAAACTGTAATCAGTCATCTGGTGAATCCCTACTTAAATATTTTCAAAACCTTATTATCGAGTGAAAATAAAAATAGATGAATTGGTCAACTCAAGGTTAAATGTGAGTTCAAATGTTTTAATCATTACATTAACCTTCCATAAATCCTATTTAATTATCTTGAGCAAAATTTAATTTCAAATATTTAAGAAGGTTGTGTATAAAGCATATCCATAAATTGTGTGTAAAGTGTATACTATAGAACATTTATTATTATTGGTTATCCCTGAAAGGGGTACTTTTTTGTGGATTCAACTTCTTAATACAAGTACAGTAGCTAAATTTAGGTAGATATCCATTAAATATATATTTACATTATTTTCATATTTGAAATATTTCATAGCTTTCAAATTCTTATATTTGAAATATTACCTGCCTTTCAAATTACATATTTTTATTATGTAATCAGTTGAGTTTTTCATTTTAAATATTGCAAATCTTGAAAATTACAGGAATATTTACTATGATTTTCTTTGTTTTTGAGAATAATGTTAAGTGTTTGAAAAAAATAATTCAATTTTTCTGATCCCAGAGCAATTCATATATACGTAACAAAATTAATAAATTAATCATGATGTCTCTGCACTATTAGTAATGACACATTCCACTTTATTACTAGACTTAAGAGTAGTAAGTTAATTACAGCATTATGCTTAAGGATGTAAAATTTGGAATAATAAAGCAAGATATATATTCTTTTGTTTAATTAACATACCGTGGTCGGTAGAGATGTATTGAGAACATACCGCGGTCGGTAGAGATGTATTGAGAACATGCCGCGGTCGGTAGAGATGTGCCTTGAGAACATACCGCGGTCGGTAGAGATGTGCCTTGAGAACATACCGCGGTCGGTAGAGATGTGCCTTTGAGAACATACCGCGGTCGGTAGAGATGTGCTTGAGAACATACTGCGGTCGGTAGAGATGTGCCTTGAGAACATACCGGGTCGGTAGAGATGTGCCTTGAGAACATACCGCGGTCGGTAGAGATGTGCCTTGAGAACATACCGCGGTCGGTAGAGATGTGCCTTGAGAACATACCGCGGTCGGTAGAGATGTGCCTTGAGAACATACCGCGGTCGGTAGAGATGTGCCTTGAGAACATACCGCGGTCGGTAGAGATGTGCCTTGAGAACATACCGCGGTCGGTAGAGATGTGCCTTGAGAACATACCGCGGTCGGTAGAGATGTGCCTTGAGAACATACCGCGGTCGGTAGAGATGTGCCTTGAGAACATACCGCGGTCGGTAGAGATGTGCCTTGAGAACATACCGCGGTCGGTAGAGATGTGCCTTGAGAACATACCGCGGTCGGTAGAGATGTGCCTTGAGAACATACCGCGGTCGGTAGAGATGTGCCTTGAGAACATACCGCGGTCGGTAGAGATGTGCCTTGAGAACATACCGCGGTCGGTAGAGATGTGCCTTGAGAACATACCGCGGTCGGTAGAGATGTGCCTTGAGAACATACCGCGGTCGGTAGAGATGTGCCTTGAGAACATACCGCGGTCGGTAGAGATGTGCCTTGAGAACATACCGCGGTCGGTAGAGATGTGCCTTGAGAACATACCGCGGTCGGTAGAGATGTGCCTTGAGAACATACCGCGGTCGGTAGAGATGTGCCTTGAGAACATACCGTCGGTAGAGATGTGCCTTGAGAACATACCGGTCGGTAGAGATGTGCTCTTGAGAACATACCAGTCGGTAGAGATTGCCTGAGAAATACGCTGGTCGGTAGAGATGTGCCTTGAGACATACCGCGGTCGGTAGAGATGTGCCTTGAGAGCATACCGCGGTCGGTGAGATGTGCCTTGAGAGCAACCGCGGTCGGTAGAGATGTGCCTTGAGAGCATACCGCGGTTTGGAAAGTTCTTGTATAATTGAAAAATTAAATAAGATTTCTTCAGATTTTTAACCCCGGAGGGTTAGCCACCCTGGATAACCCAAGAACGACAGTGCGTCATAGAGGACTGTCTTATTTCCATTGGGTCCTCAATTTGTCCCCCGGATGCGACCCACACCAGTCGACTAACACCCAGGTACCTATTTGCTGCTTGAACATGAAACATGTAAGGAAACCGAAATGTTTCAACCCTGGAATCGAACCCGGGTCCATGTGTGAAGGAGAGAGCTTAGCCACCAGGCCATCTATAAATATATTGAACAAACCCCGTGACATACACATCCCTGTCTAAGGCCTACTTTTACCGAGAAATAATCTCCCTCTCTCCTACACACACTAACCTGAGCCTCACTATCCTCATATAAGCTCTTCACTGCTTTCAGTAACCTACCTCCTATTCCATACACCTGCAACATCTGCCACATTGCCCCTTATCCACCCTATCATACGCCTTTTCCAAATCCATAAATGCAACAAAAACCTCTACCCTTATCCAAATACTGTTCACCTAAATGTTTTACTGCA
>WNWK01037570.1:0-18436 GCA_009830355.1 Cherax destructor | reverse complement strand
ATTGGGTGGGACTCGTTATGAAAATTAAGACATTTATGTACAATTCTACGGACATTACAACACAGGTTTGACTATCTTCCATCAACACTGAGAGCACTGTTACCACTTGTGTTTACCATTGCTATCGTCACAGATAGGGCAACTGAGAGCACTGTTACAATATAGCGAGCAGAGTTGAGCAGTGTGAGTTACGAAGATAAGATGAGAATACTAAAGATGTTCATGTTGAATAAATGGTTTAGAAAAGCGACAAGTTGATAAATGAGACACTGATTCTCTGCACTGGACTGAAAAAGTCACTGGCTGGCGAAACGTTTCAAGAATAAATAATAATAATAATAATAATAATACCTGTGATGTGATTACCAATGTTATTGTCACTGTCAGACCACTGAGAGCACTGAGCTACCACTGCTGTTTCTACCCTTGCTGACAACCCCCTCTACCACCGCTGTTATTTACACTTCAAGCATCCGCGGGGAATGACTCGTCCACTCACCCACTCATCCAGAAGAAGCACTCATTCTCCGATCCATAAAAATTGAGCATTAGCAGTGTTACCACAACTCTCTCTCTCTCTCTCCCGTGTACTTTTGCATATCAAATTCATTTACATTCTAAAGGGATTGGTTTTCTAAACTTATACACTAAACTATTCTTGACTACACGTCAAAGGACTCAAGACCCAAGTCCTAGAATTTAGGTCCGAAAGTCAAGTCACAGTTAATTGGTCTCAGGCCCAGTGCTCCAAATGTTGTGAACGTGAGCTCAGCTTGTGCTCGACGTGGACTCAAATCCCACTGCCCATGATTTATATATATATATATATATATATATATATATATGTCGTGCCGATTAGGGAAAACTTGCGATTTTGGCTTAAATAGCAACGTTCACCTTGCCATATAAGACAAGTGAAAATTTTGTATGCAATATTTTCGCCAAAATCATTCTGAACATAACGAAAAAAAAATATTTCATTGTGTTTGTTTATTATTAAATTAATGTTAACGTATCTAAAGTATATTTAGTTGGGTTAGGCTAAATTAAATTACGCTTGTTGTAATAAGGTTAGGTAGGTTTTCAAAGTTTCTCTTTTGGGAAAAATTATAAATTTTACATTAACATAAATGAAAAAATATATCTTTAAAAGTATAAAAGAAAATTTTGAAAGGGTTAATTTTAGATGAGTTCTTTAATTGACCAGTTTTACCTAATCGGCACGACATATATATTATATATATATATATATATATATATATATATATATATATATATGTCGTGCCGATTAGGTAAAACTTGCGATTTTGGCTCAAATAGAAGGGTCACCTTGCCATATAAGACAAGTGAAAATTTGTATAGCAATAATTTCGCCAAAATCATTCTGAACATAACGAAAAAATATATTTCTTTGTATTTGTTTATTATTAAATTAATGTTAACGTATCTAAAATATATTTAGTTGGTTAGGCTAAATTAAATTGCCTTGTTGTAATAAGGTTAGGTAGGTTTTCAAAGTTTCTCTTGGTACAAAATTATAAATTCTTACATTAACATAAATGAAAAATATGTCTTTAAACGTATAAAGAAAATTTTAGAAAGGACTTAATTTTAGATGAGTTCTTGCTAATTGACCAGTTTTACCTAATCGGCACGACATACGTATATATATATATTATTTATTTACCGAAACATCAATTATTCGACCACTATCGGAGTTAATGACATGTGTCCAGGGGTACATCTGTGTCCCCTCAGATATTCTCCCTTCCTCACTTCCACACTAAGTAATCTTGCATTTAAGTCTTCCCAGGTCCCATCCTATACTCAGCAATCTCAACTCTTACATCTAAGCCTTCCGGAATTCATCCGTGGGCCCCCCGGGTGTTTTCCTTCTTTGAAATTCTCATCCCAGTTCTGTGGCTCCAAGTGTTCATCCATACACCCTTCACCCTTCCCTGAGGTCACAGTCCCACTCCAGGTCCGTGGCTCCAGGTATTCACCCCTTTACCACTTCCCTGAGGTCAGCAGTCCCACCCCAGGTCCGTGGTTCCAGGTATTCACCCTTCACCACTTCCCTGAGGTCAGCAGTCCCACCCCCGGTCCATGGTTCCAAGTGTTCATCCATCACCCTTCACCACTTCCCCGAGGTCAGCAGTTTTAGCCACCCTTGAAGCACTGTCCATTATGATATTACTACACAAGTGTATTAATATCAGTATAGGTAGATGTTATTACAGAGGAGGACACGCAGAAAATCTGCGCTCTGTAATACATCCACCTGGGCAACCCGAACGTCGACTACCTGAGACAAGAGAGATCTCTATCCAGTTAGCCCATTATCTTTTTTTTTTTTTGTTATTGATTTTATTTGTATGATTCGCAAAGGTTCACTAGGGCCACTCTTCTATACACTCACTTCTGTATTTCCAAATAAAACCCCCACAAAATCACACATAAAGAGCATGAATAAACAACACACACAAATTCTCTATCAAACACACATTTTCAACAATACATATTATCCCTCCTTTTAGTATTACTAATATGAAACACAAAAACACAAGCACCCAGACCCCCTTTTACCACTACGCTAAACAAACAAACAAATCTCTGTTATAGCAATAATATCTGTTTCCTGCACTTGCAATTAATCTTAGAAATCTATCTTATTTCTTACTCTCCTGCTATTGTATAGTAACCCTTTAAAGGGAGCTAGTCTCTTGTTTCCCTCCTGTCTCTCTTGTTTGCTGACCTGATCCATTGTCCTTATTTGTAACTTTATGATGAATTTCTTTTATACACTTACTGTTTTCAGCCTTAGTGTTGCTAACTGACTGTTTCCCCACACCACCCATACCTCTATCTTCTATCATTTTAAAATCCTAGGCATGTCAGCAATGGACTTCTCGATCGAGTTGGCAAGTGGTTTCCACCCCTGTCCCAGAAAATGCCCACCCCTTGCATACATATCATGTTTGCCATAAAAGTTGTCCCAGTTGTCAATGAATGGGATTACCAAATTCCTTGCAGTACCCTTTGTGATTTGCACCAATTGCGCTAGAAAAGCATTGCTTTCCCACTCCCCTTCTAGGCAAGATGCTACATATGATTGGGACCCCTCCCTTAGACTTAATTAGCTCTGTAGCTGACCTGTACTTATCTAGCAGCTCTTCTCTCCTATCCTTCCCAATATCATTTCCACCAGCACTGAGACAGATAATGGGCTTGTTCCCATTACCTGACATGATATTATCAACCTGTTGACTATGTCTCCAACACCAGCTCCAGGGAAGCACACCCTCTCTCTCACCTTCCTATTCCTATTACAGAAAGCACGGTCCATATATCTTACCTGTAGTCACCTACCACAAGTAGCAATTGGTAATTTCTAGTAGAAAATAGCGAGCAGACAGGTGAAGCATGAATACATTAACTGGTAGATCAGGTGTGTCAGGTCAGGCCAGGTAGAGGAGCACTGTAGACTACGTGTTACTACGCAGACCCCACATACACACTCATATACCATAACACAATTTCACCACTACTTTTCACACAATAAATCCACACACATATAGTTCCACACACACACACACACACACACACACACACATCACACAACACACACACACACACACTACACACAACACACACACACATTAACTGGTAGATCTGGTGTGAGTCAGGTCAGGCCAGGTAAGCACTGCAGACAACGTGTCACTCAAACTCCACATACTCACTCATACACATAACACACAATTTCACCACTACTTTTCACACAACCTACACACTCACATACATACACACACACACACACACATACATACATACATAAACACACACACAAAACTAACACACACAAAACTAACACACACACACACAAAACTAACACACACAAAACTAACGCACACACACATACAAAACTAATACACACACACACACACACACACACACACACACAAAACACACACACACACACACACACATACACAAAACTAACACACACACACATACAGGCCCCACTCCCCTTTCCCCTGCTCCTCTCCCACCCTCCCCCACTCCCTTCCCTGAACCCCTCTCTCACCATCCTCCTCCTCTCCTCTCCCATTTTCTCCACCTTTGCTTCTCCCTCCTTCACTCTCTCCTCATAATCCCCCTCTTTCCCCTCCCCACCTCTCTTCCTTTTCCCCCACTGTCTCCAGTTTCTCCTCTCCCTCCCTCCACCCCCACACAAACACACAGGCAATTACACCACAAAACACCACACAGAAATACATAGTTTTTTTCACTCTGTGGCATCTTAAAAAAGGGTGCCAGAGAGGAGGACGGAAAACTAGGGGACTGGAGGATGAGTCTCCAAAGGAAAATTGGGCAGTAGAGCTCATGAAAAGGGAACATGAGTGGGGAAGGAAGCTAGAGGAGCTTAGCATGAAAATGGAGGAGAGGATAGCTGCAGAAAGCAAGATAATGGAGGAGAGGATAGCTGCAGAAAGCAGGAAGTGGGAGAAGCAAGTCACAATAGCAGAGGCTAAGATACAGAGATTAAAAGAGGAGTTGAAAAATTTGAAACAGCCTAAAGAAGTAAAAAGCAATGTGGACATGGTATTAGAAACTGCTACCTCAGTCACAAAGAAGAGGATTGTAGAGAACATAGTGAAACTGTATGCAGAGAGCCTATCAGACCATCGTGGAGCCCGAGAAAAAGAGAGGATCACATCAGGAACAATCGAGGGGAGTGTAGAGAAAGGGAGAGCTAAGCTATACGTAGAAGCCCTAACAGACCAAAGCAACGCACAGGGAAAGTTAAGAAGGGAACACGACAGGCCACTGGGCCAAGGGATAACAGACAGTGAAGATATTGAAGAAAGGAAAGATGCAATGGAGGCAACTAAATCGATTCAGGGGTTACATAGGGATAGGCAGTGGGAGAATGAGAGAGAGAGATCAGTGTTTGTTTATAGGCTCCAGGAAGCTGAAGGGGAAACTTATGAAGCAAGAAGACAAGGGGAGAAAAATGCGATTGAAAACATCATGAAAGCAAATTGTGAAAATAACATGACCCAGCTGGCAAATTTTCTGAGAATAGGGGGGTTTGCAAGTGGAAGAATCCGGCCAGTCAAAGTGATTTTCAAAGCAGAATTGACTCGAAACAGGATCCTGCAGGAGAAAGCAAGACTAAGGGATATGTCAGAGTACCGGAGGGTGTATTTCGACCACGACAGAACACGAGAAAAAAGACAGAAACAGAAAGAGAGGGTACAGAGACAAAAGGAGAAAAGAGAGATGGACAGGAGAACCCAGACTCAGGAGGAAGCTCTAATACAACCACCTTCAGATGTCCCCCAACCTGGACAACCCCAATGCAACCAAACAATCTAACCCAAAACACACATGCCATACCCAATGATTCCACCCACCTCATTACAAACTCCACCTTCACACCAACCACCCATAGTTCCTCATCAGGTCTCCCACTTTCCCAACCCCAACGTACCCCCCCGACTACGGTTTTAGAAAAGAAGTTGAAGGTTTGGTATACAAATGCAGATGGTATAACAAATAAATGTGAGGAGTGGCATGAAAGAAAGGAGACATCCCCAGACATAATAGCACTAACAGAAACGAAACTCACCAGGATGATAAAAGATGCAATCTTTCCACCCGGATATCAAATACTCAGGAAAGATAGAGGGAGCAGAGGGGGAGGAGGAGTTGCACTGCTCATTAAGAACAGGTGGGGATTTGAGGAAGTGGAAGGAATGGATGGAATGGGCGAAAGGGACTACATAGTAGGAACAATTCAGTCTGAGGGTCATAAGGTGGTAATTGCTGTAATGTACAACCCGCCACAGAACTGCAGGAGGCCAAGAGAAGAATACGACGAGAGCAACAGAGCAATGGTAGACACACTAGCCGAGGTGGCCAGAAGAGCCCACACAGGGAGAGCAAAGTTGCTAGTTATGGGTGATTTCAATCACAAGGAGATTGATTGGGAAAACCTGGAGCCCCATGGGGGTCCTGGATCATGGAAAGCCAAGATGATGGATGTGGTACTGGAAAACCTCATGCATCAACATGTTAGAGACACTACCAGAGAGAGAGGTGGGGATGATCAAGCAAGACTGGACCTAGTATTCACCTTGAGTAGTTCGGACATCGAGGATATCACGTATGAAAGGCCCCTTGGAGCTAGTGATCATTTGGTTCTGTGTTTTGATTATATAGTTGAGCTACGAGTGGAGAGGGGAGAAGGAATAGGAAGGGAGAAACGAAACTACAAAAGCGGAGACTACACAGACATGAGGAACTTCTTACAAGACATTCAATGGGAGAGAGAATTGTCAGGAAAACAAGTAAAAGAAATGATGGAATATGTGACAACCAAATGCAAAGAGGCAGAGGAGAGGTTTGTCCCCAAGGGATTAGCCGAAGAGCCAGAAACGAATATGCACAGGTAAGAAGGGAGGCTCAGCGACAATATGAAAATGCTATAGCATCAAAAGTCAAGTCTAACCCGAAGCTGTTGTATAGACACATCAGGAGGAAAAACAACAGTCAAGGACCAGGTAATCAGGCTGAGGAAGGAAGGTGGGGAGTTCATAAGAAACGACCAAGAGGTATGTGAGGAGCTCAACATGAGATTTAAAGAAGTATTTACAGAGGAGACAGGAAGAACTCCAGGAATTCAGAATAGGGAGGTATACCAAGTGCTGGATGAAATACACACAACCGAGGAGGAGGTGAAGAAGCTGCTATGTGAACTCGATACCTCAAAAGCGTTGGGACCTGACAACATTTCTCTGTGGGTCCTTAGAGAGGGAGCAGAGATGATGTGTGTGCCACTAACAAAAATCTTCAACACATCCATTGAAACTGGGCAACTAGATGAGGCGTGAAAGATGGCAAATGTAGTCCCAATTTTTAAGAAAGGAGACAGACACGAGGCATTAAACTACAGACCTGTGTCACTGACGTGTATAGTATGCAAAGTCATGGAGAAGATCATCAGGAGGAGAGTGGTAGAGCACCTAGAAAGACACAAGCTTATAAACGACAACCAGCACGGTTTCAGGGAAGGAAAATCCTGTGTCACAAACCTACTGGAGTTTTATGACAAGGTAACAGAAGTAAGACATGAGAGAGAGGGGTGGATAGACTGCATTTTCTTGGACTGCAAGAAGGCGTTCGACACAGTTCCTCACAAGACGTTAATGCAAAAGCTAGAGGATCAGGCACACGTAACAGGAAAGGCACTGCAATGGATCACAGAATATCTGACAGGGAGGCAACAAAGAGTCATGGTACGTGACGAGGTGTCAGAGTGGGCACCTGTGACGAGTGGGGTTCCACAAGGGTCAGTCCTAGGACCTGTACATTTTTTGGTATATGTGAATGACATAACGGAAGGGATAGACTCAGAAGTGTCCCTGTTTGCAGATAATGTGAAGTTAATGAGAAGAATTAAATCAGTCGAGGATCAGGCAGGACTACAAAGAGACATGGACAGGCTACAAGCCTGGTCCAGTAACTGGCTCCTTGAATTTAACCCTGCCAAATGTA
This sequence comes from Cherax destructor, assembly GCA_009830355.1. Lineage (NCBI taxonomy): Eukaryota > Metazoa > Arthropoda > Malacostraca > Decapoda > Parastacidae > Cherax > Cherax destructor. The sequence continues at coordinate 10,876 of WNWK01037570.1, read as the reverse complement.
AAGTCATGAAGATCGGGGAAGGGCAAAGAAGACTGCAGACAGAGTATAGTCTAGGTGGCCAAAGATTGCAAACCTCACTCAAGGAAAAAGATCTTGGGGTGAGTATAATACCGAACACATCTCCTGAGGCACACATCAATCATATAACTGCTGCAGCATACGGGCGGCTGGCAAACCTAAGAATAGTGTTCCAATACCTCACTAAGGAATCGTTCAAGACTCTGTACACCATATATGTCAGGCCCATACTGGAGTATGCAGTGCGGCTGTTTGTAGTTGTTGGGGGAGCAGGTCTGGTTTCAGAGCCCGTTAGATTATCCCAGATCCTGGCTCCGTCAACGAACTTTTGGTCATGGACTCCAATCTTGTTCCTAAGATGTTCAGGAGAGTCGCTGCTACAACCCCTCTGGATGCAATGCATGATTACAGGAAAGCAGGTAGCGCAATCTGTGATGACTTGGGGACACCAGTGTAGCTTGGTCCCACTGCCCATCTTCTAGAGTAAGTAAAGATCTGCCTCAGGATACTGTCATATTCGTGCAGTATAGGGTTATCATATGAAGGTTGCACATCTTAGGAAATATGTCAACCTGGGCAGACTCAAGCATTTTGTGAGAAGGTACAAGGCATCATGGGTGTCAAGACTGCCTATTCGTTGTTCCATTCTCCTCAATTCTTTCAGTTTCTTCCTGAGAATTGTGTCAATGGCATCGCTTTCCAGAGGTGCTCCAAGCAAGACACTATTTGTGGGGGCAATGACTAATGGTCCTGGTAGTTTTGATATCACTGTTTCTATCACTTGTTGATTGACTGAGATGATTTCACATTTGAATAGATTCAGGCTGAGATCCATTTCCTGTCCCCGTGTCATCATCTGTGTAAGATCATCTAGAAGGGACTCCTTTGTACCTGCTAGTGTGTCATCATCCAGGAACCAGATGTTTAGCTCACTAGTCAGCCTGACTGTGATTTCCTAACTGCTATACAGAAGATAAATGGTACGAGAGGATCCCCTTGCTGGACACCCTCTGATGATGTGATTTCATGCTCTCCAAACAGGAGCATTGATTCCTTGCTATATCCAGCTGAAACAAAAGGGAAGAGACCACGTCTCTTTTTAGGAGATTAAATGCATTCTTGAAATTTAATTTAACCACTGCATTGTCCTCAGACAAGTTGTTGATATACGCCCTTGTTGCATGAACCGCAGCTTCACTTCTTTGAGAGACGCCAAAGCCAAGCTGGTTTGGTTGAGCATGATGGCCGCCTCTGCGTGAATACTTCGGACAGCAGCTTTGGTGTTACGGGTATACCCTTGACCAATATTTTATATTGTGTGTATTTTTATCATAATGGTATATTGGAGATATTTCCGTTATTAGCTAAAACGAAAATGTCTTACTTTATACTATTATTTGATTTAGCTATGTTTTAGGTAGGATGTTACATTGTAATTTTATGTTTTACAATGTTAAAGTTTTACTGTGCCGGTCATGTAGTGGGAGACCACTAGTCATACTCCCGGTTAGTCTATTTCAGACCCCAAAAATACACTTGCAACAGCAGTTACGAAAATACACTTACATAAATGTTCGAGTTTGGAGATGCACGAAAACCGAGGACCACTGTAATTCACTTACATAATTGTTCGAGTTGGGGCAGTCTACGAAACTTGGGGGTACCACTGTATTCTGGTATATTTTTATATGTTTATATCCAGTGTACTGTATGTTGTAATAAACAGAATAGAAGAAATCAGCTCTAATATACATTATTTAGGTATGCATACTGATCAGAGAGCACGTTGTAAGTCCAAGTCGTCCCGTGGCAGTACGTCGCTAAGTGAGGAGAGAGGCTGTACATGTAACTATTTCACACACAAATCCTGTCATTATGATTATGCCACATTGTTGACCAAACACATGTTTTTGAGTGTAATCTGTGACCGTGACAATGTGGAAATTGTGTATGGACTGCCTTCTTGTGAAAATGCTCACCCTAGGAAGTACTGTTGACACAGACACCCTGAAGTTAGTTTTCTGTCTCACAAGTGGCTTTTAGGACACATTTCCATATGCAACTGATCTTGCCAGAAATTCCTAACTACATGCAATCAAAGGACTGACTTACTTGATAGTGGAGAATATGCTATTAGAAATCCCTGATTCTACCCAAGCAACCTAGATCCTCTTGTCCCTCTCTTAAAGGGGCCCCCCCACATGCAGTGGAGGACTTATTCCTGCAAGTACGTATTCAGATGGTGTTAAATAGGTCTCTTAATAGGTTCTGGGTTTCTCTGTTCACTTTTCCTGTTTGGGTGGATTGTTGTCAACAATGTCACATCATGTTTGTTATGCCATTGAAATGTCATTATTTCATTGGCATAAAACCCCACCTCACCATCACCAATGAAGAATAAAAGGCATTAATACCATGACTAACAATCCCAAAATTTTTCGAATATAGGAGAAAGAAACTTTTACAGTGTTTCGGTCTTAATTGAACCATTAACTCGTTACACGGGAACACAAAGGTAGACCCAGTGTATATATATATGAGAGGAGGGCGGGGACAGGAGCTGATTTATTTCCCTGAGATATTCACCCAAAACGTAGGCCAGTCTCCTGATTGGGGGGGGAAAAAGAAAATTCAGAGAAAACCCTTTTGTTTCAGTTTTTTTCCTTATAAAACTAGTGATCTAGTGCAGCTATCCTCACAAACACTCTTTTTTTCTTTATAATAACACATCAGAAGGGAAAGAATGGGAAGATATGGTCAGAGTGATAATTTTTTTTTACCTCGGGAGGGGCCCGCCACCACTCGTCACATAATGACATACAGTGGTACCTCGACTTACGATGCTATCATCTTACGTTATATTCGATAACCGATATTTATAACGTAAGAAATTTGAATGCGACTTACGTTGTTTGATTCGTCTACCGACATTCGTCCGGACGTGTCCGCTTGGCGCCCAGCTGACGCGCCCCCCAGGAGCGTCAGTGTGCTATTGTTTACAAGTGAGCGACCACCCACCCACACCCCCATTCCTTTCCAGTATATTGTCATTATTCCACTGTTTTTGGGGCTTTCAACTGCTAAATAAGCCACCATGGGCCCCCAAAAAAGCTCCTAGTGCCAAGCCTGTGGTAAAAAAATGTGTCAGGAGTGAAGCATTCATGCAGGGAGTGTAGCATTTATGCAGGGAGTGTAGCAGGCATGCAGGGGGGTGTAGCAGGCATGCAGGGGGGTGTAGCAAAAGATGCAAAAGAGTGTAGCAGGGATGCAGGGAGTGTAGCAGGCATGCAGGGAGTGTAGCAGGCATGCAGGGAGTGTAGCAAAGATGCAGGGGGTGTAGCAAAAAATGCGGGGGGTGTAGCAGGGATGCAGGGAGTGTAGCAAGGATGCAGGGAGTGTAGCAGGGATGCAGGGAGCATAGCAAAGGGTGCAGGGAGTGTAGCAAGGATGCAGGGAGTGTAGCAAGGATGCAGGGAGTGTAAAACAAGGGATGCAGGAGTGTAGCAAAGGGTGCAGGGAGGGGCCAGGAGGTGCAAAGGGGGTGTAGCAAGGATGCAGGGAGTGTAGCAAGGATGCAGGGAGTGTAGCAAGGATGCAGGGAGGGGCAAGGATGCAGGGAGTGTAGCAAGGATGCAGGGAGTGTAGCAAGGATGCAGTGAGTGTAGTAGGCATGCAGGGTGTAGCATTCATGCAGGGAGTGTAGCATTCATGCAGGGAGTGTAGCATTCATGCAGGGAGTGTAGCATTCATGCAGGGAGTGTAGCATTCAAAGAAAAAAGGGCCCGTAACCCCGAAAAGAACTTGGTACCTGCAGTGTTAATGGAAAGGGGGTTCCCCCTTCCCAAAAACTAACATACTACTCCACCTTCTCCCTCCTCCCCCTCCTCCACACATCAACAACTCTTCAATAAATGTAAATGACATGTTATTGTTCAATATTTCATGTTTTTTAGATATTCTTTATTAAATTATTTATTATTTAATGTCCAAAAGTTCTAAAAATATTTTTTTCTTCTTTTGGAAGTCTTGGACGGATTAAATTTATTTCCATTATTTCTTATGGGGAAAATTGATTCGTCTAACGGTTTTTTCGTCTTAAGATATGCCCTCTCTGACGGATTAATATCGTAAGTCGAGGTACCACTGTATTTTATTCATTCTAGAGTATATATCATGTTTCTTTGTTATTTATATTGTTTATTATGTCATATTAGATCAATTGTGATAGATAAATAAGCCATAGAAATATTAGCATTATATTGAAGTATTTTCCCCTGCCTTGGAGGCCAGGAATTCAGCGGAGCAGTTAATGACATTTCAATTAATTTCAATGAGAAAAATTGATTTGATATACGAGCATATTGAGTTATGAGCTGGGTCAGGGAAACCGAATTAAACTCGTAAGTCAGGTACCACTGTATACCAGAAATGTTACAAATGGTGCAAAGGTAACATTAAACAATATCAGTGATGATTTGACACAAACCCACTACCATTATAGTATGCTTCTCACTTAGCGACGAATTCGTTTCGGGACGAGGTCTTGGGGAATGGAACTCCGTCATTAAGTGGGGGAATGGCGGGTCCCTGGACTGTTAATGAGGGGGGGTTGTACATGGACTGTCCATAATTTTGAATAACATACCATGGAACAGGTGGAGCTTGAACCCTTGGCAAGGGGTCCTAAAACTCAGGGGCCCCAGTGCTTTAAACTACTGGGCCAGGGGTTTCCCAAACCCCCACCCTTTTTGGGATTTTTTTGGGAATCATATTACGATCTCATGAGTTTGAATAACATGTCATTCTTGTTGTCTGAAAAGTGCAACATCTGCAGCCCAAGACAAATGTGTTGACAGGGATGAGGTCATTGAATGCCAGACTAAAACCCCAGTCAGTTTGTCAAGCAATATCTTGCACTATTGTCCTTATATAAATGTGGCAAAAGAAATTAAAAAATGAAAAAAAGGGAATCATATCTGAGCTACAGTACTGATTTTCCCACTGATGAAGTCATGACTGTAATCAAACATACTTGTTGGATATACACAAATAACCCACACATAGGAGGCAGAAACTTAGTGATGTTTTGGTCCAAGTTGGACGAAACATTGTTGAAAGTTCCTCTCTCCTGTTTGCAGATTACTTGTGTATTGTTCCAATCACTTTATTGTGCCATTTGTTCTTTCTTGTTATCCATTGTATACCTGTAATAATTGTTGCTGTATGTCCTTTCATTTTCTTTAAATTGGTTCTTTGAAATACAGGTCAAGTAAAATCAGTTCATCAGAGTCCTTGGTACAGTTCCCCAAAAATCCTATTGTTTGTCTCATCAAATTGATGGGGATTTGGCACAAATTTTTAATCTTCCTCCCCAATCCCTGAAGTGGTCTGGTGTTAGTTGCTGGATGTGGTTCCTTGGTTGAACTGGTGGTGGTGGTGGCAGTGGTGCGCGGCAAAAGTAGTAATAGTTGGCGTAGGGGTGGGTGGAGGCAGCAAGTAGTGGATGGGAGGGGGGAGATGGCTCCCCGTAAGGTTAGCACTGGTGCTGTGAGCATCTTGGTCCTGACACCCAGTGCTTGTGCATCCCCTGGTACTGTCTGAGGTCCACTACCCATGCCAATTGCAGATCCACCATAATCATTGTCACTGACTGGTTTTTTTTCCCCGTGTTTCCCCCCACAATCTTTGGGTATAGCCCTCGGCCCCTACAAGACTGTGCACACTGGGTGAATATATGTGAAGTTTAAAATTGGTCAGTAACCAATAAGTCAAACTCATCTCCAAAAACTACCATACATTCTTCTGTAGTTGGGTGCCCCAACCATTTAAGAATGTTATTTTTTTTCTGACACTAGGGGCATTTTTTAGGACATGTTTCAGGTCAGAGGTACGGGGTTTTAAGTCACCAGCATTTCCTTTGTCTTTTTTGGTCACTTTAGTCTCGTATCCTTTGAACTCCCTTCCTGAATCACTACCTAGACTTGCAACTATCTCAGTCGAACAATAACAAGCTAACCTGCTGGGGAATAATAGTATCATGTTGATGTGCCATCGTGGGATGGTGGACTAACATGCTGTTAATATGATGCATTGCATGGGCCAGGATTTTTGTATTCTGTGAGCACTGACTATGCTGACCCTTTCTCTCATGCTTTGGCCTCTTGGACCTCTCATGCCAAATTTGATAATCCTTCATATGTTAGTGAACTTGCAGCATAAATTTAACAAGAGCTCAGAGATGTTTACTTCTAAATAAAAGGGCATGATAACATTTTATTCCTTGTTTTTTTTAGTTCAAAAGAAGCAGCAGAAGTAGACTTACAGTGCTGACACACTTTGTCATAACCCAGAGCCAGCTCCTAGAGTCAGCAACTCATCAGTAAGGGTAAAGACTCAGTGTCAACAACCAGGATCCCAAACCCCTGTCAACAACCAGGCTCAGTACCAACAACCAGGATCAACACAATGCCAACATTCAGGGTAAAAACCTGATGCCAGTACCAGTGCCATGAAGTTCGTGTAAGTGGCAGTTATACTACATTTTATATACAGTGTGAACAATATTATAATAGTGATCACATGGTCATACATCTCTCCTGAATGTCTATACTTAGTACTATGAAGTTCACCTTAATATAGCAACCACCACATACACACACTCATATATTACAGCCCTCTCCTCCCTTAAGATGGAGTTCCGTTCCTGGGGGCCCCCCCTCGTAAACGAAATTTTTGGGGGTAAATGAAAAGGGGCATCTTAATGGGAGTGGGTTTGTGTCAACCATTTTTATATTGTTTTAATGTCACCTTTGCACCATTTATAACATTTCTGGGATATTTTTTAAAAGTTTATACAGTAGTTACTGTATGTTGAAATAAACAGAATGGGGAAATCAGCTCTAATATACAGAGAGCCTGTCGTAATCTGGGGGTCGGAAACGAGTACGTCGCTAAGTGAGGGGGGCTGTATATCTGTATTGGTGTAATATTGTACTTGTATTACCAATATTACTTGCACTAATGTTTCTTAATTTAAATGTTACTTTGCTTTTTTTAAAATAAATTAGGAAATTTTCTGAGAATAACTGTCTCAGGGGTGTGGAGAATTATTCTGAGCAGTAGTAGTAACCTGTAGTGGAGTTACATAGTGGATAAGTTTGTCAATGCTGCAGAAGTAGTTAAAATTATAATGGAATAAGTTATTATGTTTCCTTTTTAAAAAAAATTGTCTACAGAACAAAAGGGAAATTTTTTTAAAATATTGCTACCTACTTTTTTTTTTTCATCTCATTCTTAATTATCTGATGTTTTTTTTTCCTTTAAATTTTGGTCAATTTTCCTTCATTAATTATATTTTTTTTTTAATATACTATTGTGGTATTGTTTTTGAAAAGTATTTTTTTGCTATTTCCCCCTTTTAACCCCCGGGCCCTCTAATTTTAAAAACATCTCATGTCCGCTGTGTGCTGCCATTATTAATGATAATAAGTCATAACTAATAATAATAATAATAAAAATAAATAATAATAATATCTTTATTTACTACAAGTACATGTACAAGGATATAGGCCTAGCTGACATCAATGACATACTACTATATAAAAAACCCCCTTGATGCTGAGCATTTCGGGCAAATTGGGCAGTGTCCCAGGATCGACCCACCCCCCAGTTGACCACCCCAGGTAATATATTGATATTTTTCAGAAAAATTTTTACCATTTTTGTGTCCATTATTAAATATTTTTTGAATTTGCTTGACCATTGTGTACACTTACTAAAAAAGATAACCTTGTGTGTTGTCCTAATATAATTTGTTAAATGTAAATCATGAAAAAAATTCTAGGTGCTTACCTGTTAAATTTTTAACGTTATGTGTTTCCATGGATAAATCAGTTTCTACACTACGTAAAAACTCGTAAAAAAAAAAATTATGACTTGTTTCTTTATGAGTAATTTTTTTACAAATTTTTCTAAAAAAATATGATATATTATACATACTTGATTCAGAGAAATTCTATATACCCTTGTTCAGTGTGGTTTTATATTTTTTTTTGATAAATTATATCATACAAAAAAGAGAGTTTATTTAATTTTTAAATTTTTTTCCGCTAAAATTTTTTCCCTCCATCCATCCTGTGAAGAGGGATTTTTTTTTGAACCCTTTTTCCCCCTTTCCTTTGTATGGTTTTAGTTTTATGCCCCATACCCTTTTTTTTGGATGGTAGCAGCTAATTTTTTGTGTACCCATGTATGTTCTGTGGAGGGGGTTTATAACTTTTCTCCCCCCAACCATCCTGTTTACATTATAACTAGTTTTTGTGTATTCCATATCTATTCTGTGGACAGTTTTTTTGGTGTGAATCCTCATATCTACTGTGAATGATTGGTTGGTTGCTGCTTATTCCTTGTCTACCCCCGTTGATGGTGGTAGTATCTCATATCCATCCTGTGGATGGAAGATTTTTATGCAACTTGTATCTATCCTATGGATGGATAGAACATATAGATAATGGCCCCCGGGGTTAAGTCTTTACTGGCTTAAAAGGAGCACATAAGGGTTTATGTAATTTATATTTTTAAATTCTTTTGTTTTTAAAAGTACATATGGGCCCAAAAACTTTACTCAGAGGTCCATGGATTTTGTCATTAAGACAATTTTTAACATATTAATGCATTATATCATTTTCCCATATTCCTCAATAAGTGGACAGTTAAGCCAGTGTCTTCAACAAAATACTAAAGCTGATCACATACATTTAATTTAATCATCGGGACATGCCACCGTTAAATATAATTACAACCTAATTCTAGCTCCCAGGGGCATTAGTTTGTTTACGTTGCATATTGCTGTTAATAGGCTTATCTTTGTTAATGTTCTAGTGGGTTATAGGTCTTTTTGGGTTCTAACACATTCCTGCCCTTTTCAGATTCAATTTTTTTAACTCTTAATGATATTTTTTTTTGCTTGATACATACACTTCTTGATTACATTTGATTTTTTTTTCAAAGCTGTTTCTTTGAATAATTTATTAGGCTACCGGGAAAATAATGTGAGATAAAATCCATGAAGATGCTCATTAGTTCCTTCCCCCTTTCATTGTCTATCCCCCCTGCTCCATTATGCGAATAAGGTGCAGTCAGCGATGATACATAATTATTAATAACATAGTAATTTTGTGCTTCATAAGTTACCATTAAGAGGGCAAACATGTCAGCAGAAAACCCATTTAAGTGTCAAGTGTGGAAAAAAAAATTTTTCCCCAAAAAAAATTTTTAAAACAGCACATGAGGGTTCATTCTGGGGAAACCATATCCTGTTCAATTTGTCTAAAGAACTTTGCAGTTGCATCAACTTTAATTAAACACCTGAGAGTATTCAGGAAAAAACCTTATAAATGCTCAGAATGTCTGAAAGACTTCTCTCAAAAAATCATCATTATGAAACACTTTTAACACATTCAGGGGATAAACTTTTTCATTGTTAAAGTGTTTAAAAGTTTTTTCCCCCAAAAATCAGCTTTAATGAAACACATGATGTCTCATGCAGTAGAGAAACATACAGCTGTTCATTGTTTTCCCAAAAACCCTTTTTTACAAAACCCCATCTAATTGCACATGAGAATTCACTCTGGAGAAAAACCCAAAACCCGTGTTCAGTGTGCCTAAAAGATTTTTTACAAAATTCATTTTTTAAAACAGAAAGAGTTCATTCAGGTGAAAAGCCCTATCGGGCATAGAGTGTCTGAAGGATTTTTACAACAATCAGCTCTGATACAACACATGAAAGTTCATTCGGGGGGGAAAAACCCTTTAAATGTTCGTCTGTCTAAAAGATTTTTTACAGAAATAAAACTAATACAACACATAAAGTTCATTCCCGGAAAAAAAACCCTTTTCAGTGCTCAGTGTGTCTAAAAAATTTTTCCCGATAAATCAAATCGGGGGAAACACCCGGGAAATTTATTCTGGGGAGAAACCTCATAAGTGTTTAGCGTGTAAAAAACCTCCAGGAAAGCATCTTTAATACAACACTTGAGAGTTCACCGGGGGGAAAAACCATTTCAGTGTCCCCCCTTTTTAAAAAAATTTTTCCCCAAAAAACCCCCCCTTTTAAAAACATATGAGGGTTATTCAGAAGAAAATCCATATATAGATTCAAGTCTCTGGAAGACTTTTCGGGTAAATCAGCATTATAAAAAATGAGATCATTCAGGTTAAAAAACCCCTTTTTTAAATGTTCGAATGCCTGAATTTTCTTTTACAAAATTAGTGTCAAACAACAACTGAAAGTTAATTCAGCAAAAAAAATATTGCTGAATGTTTATATATTTTGTGATGTTCCCCCGGGGGTTTTGCTGAACTGTGGCCAGGCTTCTACTGTTTGTCTAAGTTTCTGTTTGATGTCAGTCGTTTGAGTTCCACAGCCCAGTTGATCTGTGTTTGGGTTTTTTGGAACTCTTTAAAATTTTCCCCCCTTTAAGGCCCTGCTATTGGTAATTACAGTTTTTTTTTTTTTTTTGCCTCATATCTTGGTAGGATTATTACAGTGTACATAAATTTTTTAAAAAAAGGTGTGAATTAAGCCATATATCTTGTGTGATCTCGAGGAAAACGAAGCTACTTTTTTTTTATTATTATTATTAATGTAGTCTTGAAAAAACTAAATTTTTGAGTTCTCAGGGGGGCACTTCCCCTTTTCTTTTTCATGGAGGGGGTTATGATCCACATTGTTTTTTGGGGGGTTTGGGTTCCTTAGGATGGCCAGAACTTTGCATCACTCTTTGTGTGCATTGCAAGGTGACTGTATATATGGTTCCTTGACTACAATATTAATCTTCCAGAAAATGTATTGTACCTC
>WNWK01037569.1:0-18436 GCA_009830355.1 Cherax destructor | reverse complement strand
AAAATTTCCCTTCCTTAAAGCTATTTCGCTAGAACTCTTTTCTTCTATCAATTGAGTACAAGAAACCCCTCATTTTCAATTTCAAAAACCCCAAAAGGGGTGAATTTGCAATTTGGACAATTTCACACAAATTTCAAACTATGCCAATTTCAAAATGGGGCCCAGAATAAACAAGGCAGACTTTCCCTCACTAAAAAAAATTTTCTCTGTTCATTAGTCATGTCTCAGACCCCTCTTTTGCTTTTGCTTTCCATTTTAAATTTTTTATTCCAAAAAAATCATTGTAAACCAGTATAAATAATATCACCGCATTTTGGAAAGAATATTAGACTCATCAGTTGACGTGTATTGGACACGTGGTGTTTTGTTTACTTTGAACATCAGCAAAAATTGAACATTTTTGATACTTTAACTCAATTTCAAAACTTGTCCGAAAAACCCAATAAAAAATCATCTCTATTTCTGTAGTATATCTTCCATTCTATCAAATGAGACTAAGAAAACGAGAATACAACCAAAAATACCATACAAAAATAGACTGCAAATTTGCTGTTTTAAAGGGAAAAAATATGGTCAGATTTTTTTTTTCTTATTATGCATTTGGTTGCAGGTTTTTTTTTATACGTACACGACCACAGACCCATTCTTTCATATGTAGGCCTACCAGCCGTTTCCTGCTTAATTTGAGGCCGCAGAATTTACGCGTACTAGCGGCCCCGACCCCTGCGCGTGAAACACTAGTACGGCCCCAAACCCCCAAAAGGGGTTAAAGAATCCTAAATTTAAACCCCTTTTGTTTGGGGTTATATATCGTCTTACGAGCCAATTTTTCCGACTTATTAATAAAATTCTAGCGGCTTCAAATCAAGGGGGAAAAAGCTGGTGGCCCCACAGGGGAAGAATGGGTCTGTGGGGTCAGTGTGTGCGGGAAAAAAAATGGGGGGAGCCAGTGGTGCATTGGGGGAAACCCATTTCAGTAGTCCTTGTTCAGCATGCCTATAGGAAAAAAATATCTGACTCCCAGCGAATCTGGGACTCTTTTCTTCCCCAGTGATAGCTCTAACACAGATGGAAGTGTCAGTGAAGATGAATTTCATGGTTTGGAGGAGTTTGTGACCGAAAACAATGCCCAGGATACCAGAAGGAAGAAAGAAAAGAAAGAAAATAAGTAAGTAGGTAGGTAAGTAAGCAGGTAAGTAAGCAGGTAGGTAGGTAGGTAAGTAAATAGGTAAGTAAGTAGGTAGGTGATAGGAAGGACTATGGGGAAGAAGAGCATGGGACCCCATGGGTGTAGACAGGCCGTGAGGGTGGTGAGTGATGGTATAATAGTACGTATGTCATTTTGACAGCAGCGGCACCCTGATTCAGCATATTTATAAGTCCACACACTCACAACAACCAGCTTCCAGAAGCTAATAGCAGTTCTATGAAGGGTCCAGTGACTATATATGTGCATATATAGAAACCAGAAGGAAGGAAGGATGAGATGAAAGGAAGGAAAGAAGAGATGAAAGGAAGGAAGAAGGTAGGTAGGAGGTAGGTGGTGGTGGGTAGGTGGGTAGGTAGGTGGGTGGGTAGGTGGTAGGTAGGTAGGTAGGTAGGTAGGTAGGTAGGTAGGTAGGAAGGAAGGAAGGAAGGAAGGAAATCAGGAAGGAAGGAAGGTAGGAAGGAAGGAAGGTAGGTAGGAAGGAAGAAATGAATGTAGGAAGGAAGGTGAGAAGGAATGTACGAAGGAAGGTATAAAGGAGGAAGGAATGATGACCCAGACACAACAACCAGCTTCCAGAAGCTAAGCTAATAGCAGTTCTATGAAGGGTCCAGTGACTATATATATGCCATATATAGAAACCAGAAGGAAGGAAGGATGAGATGAAAGGAAGGAAAGAAGAATGAAAGGAAGGAAGAGAAGGAGGAGGTAGGAAGGTGGCAGGAGGAGGAGGGGGAGGTAGGGAGGGGAGGTGGGGGGTAGGTAGGTAGGGGGGGGGAGGGGGGGGGGGGGAGGAGGGGGGGAGGGGGGGTGGGTGGGGGGGGGTGGAGGGGTGGGTGGGTGGGTGGGTGGGTGGAGGAGGAAGGAAGGAAGGGAAGGAAGGAAGAAGGAAGGAAGGAAGGAAGGTAGGGGGGAGGTGGTAGGAGGAGGAGGAGGGGAGGTGGTAGGTAGGTGGTAGGTGGTAGGGGAGGTAGGAAGGTAGGTAGGTAGGTAGGAAGGAAGGAAGGTAGGTGGAAGGAAGAAATGAATGTAGGAAGGAAGGTAAGAAGGAATGTAAGAGGAAGGTATAAAGGAGGGAAGGAATGGTGACCCAGACACAACAACCAGCTTCCAGAAGCTAATAGCAGTTCTAGGCACGTGTCCAGTGACTATGTTGTATATATAGAAACCAGAAGGAAGGAAGTAAGGAAGGAAGGTAGGTAGGAAGGAAGGAAGGTAGGTAGGAAGGAATGTAGGAAGGAAGGAAGGAATGACGACCCAGACGACCATCAACCTAGGATAACTACCTGACATAACTGCCTGCTACTACTTTGAAGAAAACTGCTCAGTAGAGGTGTTTTATCTGTGCACATACAAAAAAACACCCACAAAAATGCAGAGACACTCGTTTTATGTGTGAGGAATGTAAAACACAACTGTACATGAAACCATGTTTCAAAGAGTTCCACAAGCTGCAGAACTTCTATGAACATGTCCAGTGACTGTACATTTGTATATATACAGTGGACCCCCAGAAATTGAACATTCTTCATTCCAGAATGCTGTTCAAGTGCTGTTACCAAACGAATTTATTCCCATAAGGAATGATGTAAAGTAGATTAGTCCATTTCAGAACCCCAAAAATACACCTATAAAAGCACTTAAAATAATAAATTTACATAAAAGGGCGAGTTGGGAGTGTTCGATTTCCGAGGGTCCACTGTATTATAGAACAATAGTAATAAAAAAAAAATTTGTATTGTTGGTTTGTGTAAACAAGTTTTGTAAAATATATAATGATAATAATATTTGTGCGGTTATTGTGTTGCATACAACGAGTGTATATATGTACACAGCACCTTACTTTGGTCTCACAGGCCACATAAGTTACCTGAAAAAATTAAATAGTGGAAAAAACAAGAAACCTTCGAATGGGAATAAAAAAAGCTTACCGGGTGAGCGGCATTTGCCGCTGTTGCCATACACGGCTCATTTTCTGCCAACTTTACGCCTCTATATCTCAGTAAGTACTGATCGCAAAATTTTTTGGGGGCTTAAAACAATCAGAAAATTAATCTTAACATTTTCATAAGCAAAATTTCTTTTTTTTTTTTCGAATATTTTGCGACATAGGAAGATAGCTTCAGAATTGGGCTTGCGACAGTCAAAGGGTTAAATCAGTTACGTGGCCAACAACAGCACTGTCCACTGGTTAGTTAGTTTAATATCTTTATTATGCACCCCACACCCATCCTGTGGGCGGTAGTCAAAAGAATACAGAGGTATATAATGGGTCCAGGGACTGGGCACCAAAGTTTTGATAATTGAACAAGTTACAATGGTAATGAACTATTTACATGTTGATATCTGGTCACAATCGTAATGAATTATTTATGCAGACATGAATTAGGTTGGTCTCGGTCTCTCTCTCTTTCTCTCTTGGTCTCTCTCACTCGGTCTCTCTCTTTCTCACACACACATGCACTCACACACAAAAAAAAAATAACCAGCATGGTTTCAGGGAGGGTAAATCTTGTGTCACAAACCTATTAGAGTTTTACGACAAGGTGACAGAAGTATGGCAGGAGAGAGGGATGGGTAGACTGCATTTTCTTGGACTGTAAGGAGGCTTTCGACAGAGTTCCACACAAGAGATTACTGCAAAAGCTAGAGGAGCAGGCAGAAATAACAGGAAAGGCTCTGCAATGGATCAGAGAATACCTGACAGGAATTAGACAACAAGTGATGGTAAGTGATGAGGTGTCAGAGTGGGCACTTGTGATGAGCAGGACTCCACAAGGGTCAGTCCTAGGGCCAGTGCTGTTTCTGGTATATGTGAATGATGTGATGAAGGGATAAATTCAGAAGTGTCCCTGTTTGCAGACAATGTGAAGCTAATGCAGAGAATTGAAGTGGATGAGGATCAGGTAGGACTACAAAGATCTAGACTGGCTACAAGCCTGGTCCAACAAGTGGCTCCTGGAGTTAAATCCCACCAAGTGTAATTTATCTCTTCAAACAGGTGTAGTGTCGGATATGTGGAAAATGGCTAATGTAATTCCTATTCTTAATAAAGCAGGAGACAAGTCGTTACCATCAAATTACCACCCAATAAGCCTGACCTCAATTGTTGGTAAATTACTAGAGTCAATTATAGCTGATATCATAAGAAGCCATCTTGATAAGCATAATTTGATTAATGATACTCAGCATGGGTTCACGAGGGGCCGTTCCTGTCTAACTACAATGGACCCTCGGAAATCGAACACTCCCAACTCGCCCTTTTATGTAAGTTTATTATTGTAAGTGCTTTTATAGGTGTATTTTTGGGGGTCTGAAATGGACTAATCTAATTTACATCATTCCTTATGGAAATAAATTCATTTGGTAACAGCACTTGAACAGCATTCTGGAATGAAGAATGTTCGATTTCCAAGGGTCCACTGTAATTTATTAACCTTTTTCAGTAAAGCTTTCGAGGCTGTTGATCATGATAAAGAATTTGATATTGTTTATTTAGATTTTAGTAAGGCTGTGGATAGAGTACCACATCAGAGACTGTTAGAGAAAGTGGCAGTTCATGGCATTGGGGGAAAAGTGCTGTCATGGATCGAGTCATGGCTCACGAACAGGAAGCAGAGAGTGTGCATAAATGGGGTAAAATCCGAATGAGGAACTGTAACAACTGGTGTTCCACAGGGATCAGTCTTAGGCCCATTGTTGTTTATAATATATATCAATGACCTTGATGAGGGAATTACTAGTGATATGAGCAAATTCGCCGACAACACGAAGATAGGTAGGATAATTGATTCAAACGTAGATGTCATGGAACTTCAGGAGGATTTAGACAAACTTAATTTATGGTCAGAAAAGTGGCAGATGCAGTTAAATGTAGATAAATACAAGGTTCTGAAGCTAGGGAGTGTCCATAACCCTAGCACTTATAAGTTAAATGATGTAGAACTTAGCCATACAGATTGCGAAAAGGACTTGGGGGTTATGGTAAGCAGCAACCTTAAACCAAAAGAGCAATGCCTAAACGTGCGTAATAAGGCAAATAGATTACTGGGATATATATCAAGAAGTTTAAGCAACAGAAGTCCAGCAGTTATACTACAGCTTTATACATCATTAGTAAGGCCTCACCTAGATTACACAGCTCAGTTCTGGTCTCCATTTTACAGAATGGATATAAATTCGTGGCTGGGATGAAGGATATTGTTAGCCGTCTGGACAACATCATGAGAGGTAATGGGAGCAATCCTATTACAGTGGATCCCTGGTTAACGGCCATAATTCGTTCCAGAATGCTGTTCAAGTGCCGTAACCAAACAAATTTGTTCCCATAAGGACAAATATAAATTAGATTAGTCCGTTTCAGACCCCCAAAAATACACTTACAAAAGCACCTACAAAAATACACTTACATAATTGTTCGAGTTGGGAGCAGTACGATAACTGGGGGTCCACTGTATCGGTCTCAGTGCTGGAGGCAACGGTGTTGGCAGGTGTAAGAGTGAGGAGCTGATTAGCAGCTATAAGTCAGCAATAGACATAATTAGGAAGAAGGGTGGGAACCTTGTCATATGTGGCATTTTGCCAAGGAGAGGAGTTGGAAATGAATGGTTGTCTAGGGCACTTGGTGTCAATTGCTGGCTGGACAAATACTGTAAGGAAAACACAGGAACATTCATTGACAACTGGGACCTCTTCTATGGCAGAAATGACATGTATGCCAGGGATGGGGTTCACTTATCTAGGTCTGGGGTGGGGGCACTGGCAACTGCAGTGGAGGGAGCTGTTAGGGTTTTCAACTAGAAAAAGTTAGTTGTATGGGATATGGAAGGAAAACAGTGAAGTCCCAGAGTAGTAATATTATGAATTCTAGGGGAACTAGTAATAGGCAGAATAAGGTGGATATTGGAAAGCCAGTGGAACTAGGTGAAAAGGACAGTAATTGGTATAGTGGAAAAACAGAATTGAGCAGAAAGGGTAAAGAGAAAGGAGGGTCTTTAAACATATATTACAGTAATAGTCGTAGTGCTAGGAATAAGAGGGACGAGTTGAGATTAGTTGCTAGTGCAGGTAACATTGATGTATTTGCCATAACTGAGACGTGGTTTAATTTGAAAAATCGGGACATGCCTGCTGAATATCACATTCAGGGTTTTAAATTATTCCAAGTAGATAGAAGTATCGGCAAGGGGTGGGGTGGCACTGTATGTCCGAGATCGCTTGAACTGTTGCATAAAAACGGGTATAAAGTCTGAAATAACACAGAGTCTGTCTGGATAGAATTTTCAGAAGGGCATAAAAAATTGATTTTAGGAGTGATATACCGTCCCCCAAACTTAGATAGGGACCAAGGGAGACTACTATTGGAGGAAATTGTTAAGGCCACAAGGCACGATAACGTAGTAATTCTAGGGGACTTTAACTTTAGTCAAATTGATTGGAATTTCTTGACTGGGAATTTAGAATCTAACGACTTTTTAGAAGTAGTTCAGGATTGTTTTTTGAAGCAGTTTGTGGCAGAACCTACAAGGGGAAATAACCTACTTGACTTGGTTCTAGCAAACAAGGAAACCCTTGTAAATAATTTAGAAATTACAGAGGAACTCGGCACAAGCGACCACAAATCAATTACCTTTAGCATTGAATGGAAGTATGATAGTAGGGACAATTCAGTAACGGTCCCAGATTTTCGCTTAGCAGATTACAATGGGCTTAGAGAACACTTATCATCTGTGAACCAGGGTAACAAAGAGAGATATCAATATGACAGATTTCTTAACACTATACATGCTGCCCAAAGAACATTTATCCCGTATAAAGAAATTAGATCAAATAGAAATGACCCTAAATGGATGAATAATAGGCTCAAATATCTTTTAGGGCAGAAGAAAGGAATTTATAGGCACATCAAAAGAGGTGAGGGTCATCTTATGAATCAGTATACTGTCATTAAGAGGGACGTTAAAAATGGGATCAGAAACGCTAAACGGGACTACGAAATTAAAGTTGCTAGGGATTCAAAAACTAACCCAAAAAGTTTTTTCAAGGTTTATAGAATGAAAATTAGATATAAGATAGGTCCCCTTAAAAATAACTGGGAATCTTACTGACAAGGAGAATGAAATGTGCTCTATTTTTAATAATTATTTTCTCTCGGTTTTCACTCAGGAAGACACTAACAATGTCCCAATGGATGCGTTGTTTGGAGGGGCTGATGAAGATAATTTATGTAATATCACAGTCACTAGACAAATGGTTATCAAACAGATAGACCGATTGAAGCAAAATAAATCCCCGGGTCCTGATGAGCTTTTTTTCAAGGGTTCTTAAAGAGTGCAAAATGGAACTTTGTGAACCATTGACTAATATTTTTAATTTATCTCTTCAAACAGGTGTAGTGTCTGATATGTGGAAGATGGCCAATGTAATTCCTATTTTTAAAGCAGGGGACAAGTCGTTACCATCAAATTACCACCCAATAAGCCTAACCTCAATTGTAGGTAAATTACTAGAGTCAATTATAGCTGATATCATAAGAAGCCATCTTGATAAGCATAATTTGATTAATGATACACAGCATGGATTCACGAGGGGCAGTTCCTGTCTAACTAATTTATTAACCTTTTTCAGTAAAGCTTTTGAGGCTCTTGATCATGATAAAGAATTCGATATTGTTTATTTAGATTTTAGTAATGCTTTTGATAGAGTACCACATCAGAGACTGTTGAAAGAAAGCGGCAGCTTATGGCATTGGGGGAAAAGTGTTGTCATGGATCGAGTCGTGGCTCACGAACAGGAAGCAGAAAGTGTGCATTAATGGGGTTAAATCCGAATAAGGATCTGTAACAAGTGGTGTTCCACAGGGATCAGTCTTGGGCCCGTTGTTGTTTATAATATATATCAATGACCTTGACGAGGGAATTACACGAAGATAGGTAGAATTATTTATTCAAACGTAGATGTCAGGGAACTTCAGGAGGATTTAGACAAACTCAATTCCTGGTCAGAAAAGTGGCAGATGCAGTTCAATGTAGATAAATGCAAGGTTCTGAAGCTCGGGAGTGTTCATAAAACAAGCACTTATAAGTTAAATAATGTAGAACTTAGCCATACAGATTCCAAAAAGGACTTGGGGGTTATGGTAAGCAGCAACCTTAAACCAAGACAGCAATGCCTAAGCGTACGTAATAAGGCAAACAGATTACTGGGATTTATATCAAGAAGTGTAAGCAACAGAAGTCCAGCGGTTATATTACAGCTTTATACATCATTATTAAGGCCTCACCTAGATTATGCAGCTCAGTTCTGGTCTCCATATTACAGAATGGATATTAATTCGTTAGAAAACATTCAGCATAGAATGACTAAATTAATACATAGCATTAGAAATCTTCCATATGAAGAAAGACTGAAGACCCTAAAATTACATTCACTTGTAAGACGAAGAATGAGGGGAGACATGATCGAGGTATACAAGTGGAAAATGGGTATTAACAAAGGGGATATAAATAAGGTCTTGAGGATATCTCTCCAAGAGAGAACCCGCAATAATGGATTCAAATTTAGATTTAGTTTAGATTTAGAAAAGATATAGGAAAGTATTGGTTTGGAAATAGGGTGGTTGATGGGTGGAACGGTCTATCTACTAGGGTTATTGAAGCTAAGACCTTGGGTAGTTTCAAATTTAGGTTGGATAAATTCATGAGTGAGAGGGGCTGGATTTGAGTGGGACTTGCACATGAGTAAATAGAATTACCGAAGCTTATTTCTTGGGTAGCATTGAAAATTGGGATGAGCAAAATATTCTGTTAGTGGGATGGATTGTGAAGGACCTGCCTAGTATGGGCCAACAGGCCTGCTGCAGTGTTCCTCCTTTCTTATGTTTTTATGAATTGAGTTTGTCTAAATCCTCCTGAAGTTCCCTGACATCTACGTTTGAATCAATTATCCTTCCTATCTGCGTGTCATCTGCGAATTTACTCATATCACTAGTAATTCCCTTATCAAGGTCATTGATATATATTATAAACAACAACAGGCCTAAGACTGATCCCTGTGGAATGCCACTTGTTACAGATCCCCACTCGGATTTAACCCCATTTAAGCACACTCTCTGCTTCCTATTGGTGAGCTATGACTCAATCCATGACAGCACTTTTTCCCCAATGTCATGAGCTGCCACTTTCTTTAACAGTCTCAGGTTCGGTACCCAAGGTCCTAGCTTCAATAACCCTACTAGGCAGATTGTTCCACTCATCATCTACAATATTTCCACCTGACCCAGCATTCTCCACCTGACTAAATCCTATAAATGCTCATGTATCTTTTGTCCAGGTGGATCTGTTTGTGACACGACAGAGCCCACGGCGTGGGGAAAATGTTGTCAATAAAGGATCATATTATACTGCTTATGTGTTCATCTTTTCATTTTGTCAGTATTTTATACCACTTATTTCCATTATCGAAGTATATAAGTGGAAGATGGGTATTAATAAAGTAGATATAAATAAGGTCTTGAGGATATCTCTCCAAGAGAGAACACGCAATAATGGAATCAAATTAGACAAGTTTAGATTTAGAAAGGATATAGGAAAGTATTGGTTTGGAAATAGGGAAGTTGATGTGTGGAACAGTCTGCCTAGTAGGGTTATTGAGGCTAAAACCTTGGGTAGTTTCAAATTTAAGTTGGATAAATACATGAGTGAGGGGTTGGATTTGAGTGGGACTTGCAAATGAGTATTGCAATCTATTACTCTAATGAAATATCCTGTTGTAACACCACTTGCTATAGTGATGAATATGGAGAATATATTTTTGCTAATTTTACTGCACAAAACCTTAAGACTCCTATAACAATTGGGGCCATTTACCGGATGCCTCATACAAACATACCAAATTTGAGTGATAAACTAAAAACGCTAATAACAAACAACCAAATGAACAAACACCACCTTATCTTAGCTGGAGACTTCAACATCAACCTTGGCCTACCAGGTGACCAGCCAGTAACTGATTTCGTCAACAATATGAACAACACACTTCTCATACCAACAATAACTAAACCAACCAGGCTTATTGAGCTGAGTGCAACCATAATTGACCATATATGGACCAATATCCTAGCCCCCCTTCAATCAGGGATAATAACAGACAGCACTACAGACCACTACCACACCTTCCTCTTAACAAACATTAGTAAACCACCACTAGAATACACCAAAGTTTCATTTAGACTCCATGACGAGGCCTCAATAAATAACTTCACAGCAGAGCTAGAGACAGTTGACTGGGCTATAGAATTCTCCAATGCCAAGGGTATCGATGATTGGACAGACAATTTTCTTAATAAATTACTTAGACTATATAACAAACATTGTCCTATAAAAATGAAACAGATTACGAATAAACGGCTAGGTTGCCCATGGTTAACTAACAGCTTACTAAAATCCATTAACAAGAAACATCAATATGAAAACCAATATAGACAGGGCTTCATACACAAAGATTTTATTAAACACTATTCATCAGTTCTCACCAAACTAATAAAAAAAGCCAAACAATTGTACTACTCCAGCAGATTCACTGAAACAAGAGGAGATATAAATATGACCTGGAAAATACTCTCACATATTCTGGGCACCCACAAACTGAAAAAAAAAATAGGAATATTGTCCTAACTAAACCAAACGAAACACCACTACAGCCTATTGATACAGTAAACAGGATAAATGACTTCTTCTCAACCATAGGATCAAATCTTGCCAGTAAAATCCCAGGTACCAATGCCCGAGCAAGTGATTACCTAGATGGGAATTTTCCATCCTCCTTCTATCTTGCACCTACTGAGCCCACTGAAGTCACCATGATAATCAAGTCACTTAAAAATAAATCAGGGAATCTGTCTCAAGTCCCACCATTATTATACAAGCGAGCTGCCCACGTCCTTTCACATGCTATTTCATTACTATTTAACAAATCACTAGAAACTAGCACTTTCCCGACACTACTCAAAGCAGCTAGGGTTACACCAATACACAAAGACAGTGACCCCACAGATGTAAACAACTATAGGCCAATATCAAACGTACCGTTGCTATCCAAAATCTTCGAGAAACTAGTGCATAAGAGATTATACTCGTTTATAATGACACAAAGCATACTCAACCCCTGCCAATTTGGCTTCAGAAAAAATAAAAGCACTAACGATGCAATCGTAAAAATGATAGACCTGCTTTACACAGCACTGGAAAATAAGGAATATCCATTAGGACATTTTATTGACCTAAGGAAAGCTTTCAACACACGAGGTCATGCACTTGCATATTTCAAAACCTATCTTACTAATAGGTATCAGTATGTCACCATTAAAGACACAACCTCCTCGACATGACCACTTGATACTGGAGTACCACAGGGAAGTGTCCTTGGTGCCCTGCTCTTCCTCCTATACATCAATGATCTTCCCAATGTATCACAACACCTGAAACCAATACTCTTTGCTGACGACACAACTTATGTCATCTCCCACCCAAATCTTGCCACGCTCAACACCATTGTTAACGATGAATTACTAAAAATATCTACATGGATGACAGCCAATAAACTTACACTCAACACTGATAAGACCTTCTATATTATGTTTGGTAACAGAGTAGGTGATGCACAAATAAACATTAAGATCAACAACACTCCTATTGCTAAACATAATGAGGGCAAATTCCTGGGCCTTCACCTTCACAGCAACCTGAAATTCAGCACTCATATCCAACACATAATAAAGAAAGTGTCCAAAACTGTGGGGATCCTCTCTAAGATACGTTACTACGTACCACAATCAGCCCTACTCACACTATACTATTCACTCATCTATCCCTACCTCACATATGCCATTTGTGCTTGGGGATCAACAGCAATTACCCACCTAAAGCCAATAATAACCCAACAAAAAGCCGCATTAAGAATTATCACGAATTCCAACGCTAGGCAACAACCCCCCCCCCCCCACTCTTCAAAGACCTAAACTTACTCACTGTTCAGAACATCCACACTTACTACTCTGCAATCTACATTTTTAGAACCATAAATTCCAACATTAATCCATTAACTGTCCAAACGTATATATGTATATGTTTTTACTGCTAGCACTTCGAACGTATATACAGTAGACCCTTTATTTAGCACGAGATTATGTTACACATTACGGGTATTGCACGATTGAAGAATTGCGGCACATTATTATCTAACACGACGTAAAAATGATATTACATGGTTCACGGGAGTGGAAAAATTTTTGAACGCACGGTAGCCCACGGTGGGTTAAACCATTGAGTCAGTGGGGGTCATACTGAGGGTGGCTATGAGCCACATCAAGTGTTTAATGCTGACGAGAGAAGTGTTTTCTGGAAAAAAATGCCAACACGAACTTATATCAGTCAGCAAGAGAAAAGTGCACCAGCCTTCAGGACAGCAAAGGATCGCTTCACCTTGCTCCTTTTCGGTAATGCATCAGGTGATTTCAAGTGTAAGCCCAATCCTCGTGATTAGAGGAAAAGGGAATTTGTTTTTCCTTCCCGCAAACTGTAAGTTTATTCAGATACACGGGGCCAGGAGCTGAGTCTCAACCCCTGCATCCACAATTAGGTAAGTACAGTTACATTGATTATCATACATAGCAGCATATGTGTAGAGAACCTAGGATAACCCAAAAAAGTCAGAAAATGGAAATACTAAATCATTCTGACTTTTTTTGGGTTATCCTAGGTTCTCTACACATATGCTTCTATGTATGATAATCTTTGTAACTGTATCTGTGTATACCTGAATAAACTTACTTACAGTTTGCGGGAAGGAAAAACAAATAGCCATTCCCACAAGCAGCCTTGTTGTTGTGGTTCAGCAGACACCACCCACCTTCCCCAGCCACCATGGACCCCACCATCTTAGCATTCATACGTATTTCATACGCGTCAAAAAACAAGTCCTCTGCTGAGAGTGAATTGTGTTTTGATCTTTAAATTACTATATCTTGTATCTGCCAAGCAATCAAAGTGGCCGTAATGAAGTGTTACTTTGTACACATAAAAAGAGGTAAACATAAGTTTGTGACTGACTGACTGACTTGACTGATTTACTGACTGACTGACTTGACTGACTGACTGGACTGGCTGGACTGACTTGACTGACTGGACTGACTTACTGACCAACTGACTTACTGACTTACTGACTTGACTGACTTACTGACTGACTGACTGACTTGACTGACTTACTGACTTGACTGACTTACTGACTGAATGACTTGACTGACTTACTGACTGAATGACTTGACTGACTTACTGACTGAATGACTTGACTGAATTACTGACTGACTTGACTGACTTACTGACTGACTTAACTGACTGGACTGACTTGACTGACTTACTGACTGACTGACTGACTTGACTGACTTACTGACTGAATGACTTGACTGACTTACTGACTGAATGACTTACTGACTGAATGACTTGACTGACTTACTGACTGAATGACTTGACTGACTTACTGACTGAATGACTTGACTGACTTACTGACTGAATGACTTGACTGACTTACTGACTGAATGACTTGACTGACTTACTGACTGAATGACTTGACTGACTTACTGACTGAATGACTTTACTGACTGAATGACTTGACTGACTTACTGACTGAATGACTTGACTGACTGAATGACTGAATGACTTGACTGACTTACTGACTGAATGACTTGACTGACTTACTGACTGAATGACTTGACTGAATTACTGACTGACTTGACTGACTTACTGACTGACTTAACTGACTGGACTGACTTACTGACTGAATGACTTGACTGACTTACTGACTGAATGACTTACTGACTGAATGACTTGACTGACTTACTGACTGAATGACTTGACTGACTTACTGACTGAATGACTTGACTGACTTACTGACTGAATGACTTGACTGACTTACTGACTGAATGACTTGACTGACTTACTGACTGAATGACTTGACTGACTTACTGACTGAATGACTTGACTGACTTACTGACTGAATGACTTGACTGACTTACTGACTGAATGACTTGACTGACTTACTGAATGACTTGACTGACTTACTGAATGACTTAAAGTTAGACACTCAGTACAACCATCGACTTCAGTTCCAGAACCTCTACTATCCACCTCAGCCCAGTAGGGCCACAGCATAACTCTCCACTTTCTTCACAATCATCCACAAACACCAGCACCCACAATTTAAGGTAAATACTATTATTTCTGTTACATTTGTAGTCTTAAGCAGTAAAAACAACATAATAAATCACAATAATGAACTACAATTACATATTCACTTTTATTTTTGTAAGATCTGTTGGTCTAAATAAAACTTGTTTGGCTTTTTGGGGACTCCCAGGAACGTAACCCTATTTTTCCCATAAGTTCTTTTAATTATATAACACGAAATTATCTAACACGATATTTTCAGGAACGTAACTACCGTGCTAAATGACTATCTACTGTACTCAGATATGGAAAACGAGGAAATTAAAATCTCATCGGAGTATAAAACAAATTCCAACCACACAATACAGCGAAAAACTAATGTCAAAGACCTGGGAGTGATAATGTCAGAGGATCTCACCTTCAAGGACCATAACACTGTAGCAATCACATCTGCTAGAAAAATGACAGGATAGATAATGAGAACCTTCAAAACCAGGGATGCCAAGCCCATGTTGACACTTTTCAGGTCGCTTGTTCTATCTAGGCTGGAATATTTTTGCACACTAACTGCACCTTTCAAGGCAGGTGAAATTGCTGACCTAGAAAATGGGCAGAGAAGCTTCACGGAATGCATAACTGCGATAAACCACCTCAGTTACTGGGAACGCTTGAAGTTCCTAAACCTGTACTCCCTAGAATGCAGGCGGGAGAGATACATTATTATATACACGTGGAAAATTCTCTAGGGATTAGTACCAAACTTGCACACGAGAGTCACTCCCTATGAAAGCAAAAGACTTGGCAGGCGATGTAAAATCCCCCCAATGAAAAGCAGGAGTGCCACTAGCACATTGAGAGACAACATGATAAGTGTCAGGGGCTCAAGACTGTTCAACTGCCTCCCAGCATACATCAGGGGGATTACCAACAAACCCCTGGCTGTCTTCAAGCAGGCACTGGACAGGCACCTAAAGTCGGTACCTGACCAGCCAGGCTGTGGTTCGTATGTTGGACTGCGTGCGACCAGCAGTAACACCCTGGTTGATGAGGCTCTGATCCAATATGAGGCCTGGTCACAGACCGGCCCGCAGGGGCGTTGACCTCTGGAATTCTCCAGGTATACACACCAGCCAGGGTACTTCCCCACACACCAGCCAGGGTACTTCCCTACACACCAAAATTGGGTTTGGCAAATATTCCGATTATTGTATGACATGCACGCGTATGAACCAAACTGAACACTGGGACGGATGCATGGGTGGGTGAGGGTGGCAGTAGGACTCCCCCACTTACTCAGTGGTTTAACCCACCACGGGCGACCGCATGCTCAAAATTTTTTCCCCTCCCGCGAACCGTGTAATATTATTTTTACGTCGTGTTAGATAATAATGTGCCGCAATTCTTCAATCGTGCAATACCCATAACGTGCAACATAATCTTGTGCTAAATGACAGTCTAGAGTATATAAAACAAATCCTGCAGCAAGCAGTGCACAATGAGAAAAAAACTGTGACCATGTTTTTTGGATTAAAACAGCGACTTTGTGGTGTATTTTCGTATGTTTTTTACGTATTCGTGGTTTCTTGGTCTCATTTGATAGAATGGAAGATATATTACAGAAATAGAAATGATTTTGATGGGTTTAGTACTGAAAATAGCTTGATGGTGAGCTCAAGATAACAGAAATATTTTATTTTTGCCGATGTTCGAGAGTAAACAAATCACATCACATGTCCAGTACACATCAGCTGGTAGGTCTAATGTGCATTCATGAATAAGATTATATTTATACAATTATTACAATATTGCATAATAGTAAATCTTCTATTTTTTCATATGAATAAAAAATTTTTTATGTGAATAAAAAATCAAAATGAAATTCATCTGCAAAGCCTGGAAACAACAGACAAAATGTTATTTTAGTGCCAGGAATGCCTGCATTGTTTATTCTGGACCCTATTTTGATATTTGAATACAGTGGTACCTCAGTTAACGATGGTCCCCAAACTCGCCCTTTTATGTAAGTTTATTTTTTTAAATGCTTTTGTAAGTGTATTTTTGGGGGTTTAAAAGGACTAGTCTATTTTACATTATTCCTTAAGGGGATAAATTCGTTTGGTAATGGCACTTGTACAGCATTCTGGAATGAAAAAATATTGTTAACCAAGGTACCACTGTATTATGAATTTTGTGTGAAATTGGCCAAATTACCAATTTCTGATCACTTTATTGGGTAGTTGAAATAGTTGACTGGGCAGTTTCTTGTGCTCAGTTGATAAAATAGAAGTGAAACTAGTGAAATAGCTAAGAATTTGGTCAGCTGGAATAATGTAATTGGCCTAAAATAGAAGTCAAAGTGGGTAAAATCACCGATGTGTAAATATCGCTGGCGCAGCAAAATTCGTGATAGCATAATTGTGTCAGTTTTCTACCAAAATTTGTACTTTTTGTTTTATTACCTTCAGAAAAAGGTTCTCTACCATTTCGTATGAAAAAAAATTTTTTTTTTTTTAAATTCTTGGACCCTGTGGACAATTTTCAGATTCGGAGTCTGGACCCTGAAAGGGTTAATAAAGGAAATATGTAAAATTAAGACAATAAATGGTAAAAGACTAAAGAAAAGGAATAAAAGTTTATTACAGTACAGTGGTACCCCGAGTTTCATACATAATTCGTTCTAGAAGGATGTTCAAGTGCCGTTACTGAACAAATTTGTTCCCATAAGAAAATAATGTAAATTAGATTAGTTCATTTCAGACCCCCAAAAATACACTTACAAAAGCACTTACAATAATACACTTACATAATTGTTCAAGTTGGGAGCTGTATGAAACTCGGGGTACCACTGTATTAGTGTTTTACATTATAACTCACTTATTTTCTGAAGTGGCTCTACAAGTTCTGAAAACACTGGTGAAGATAACTCTCTCTTTTGGCAACCAGGAATCTACGTCTCTGTGAAACAAAAAATGTTGTACTTAATTAATGAGACAATAATTTTAAGCACCCAAAGTTCCTTTAAAGAGTGTACCAAAGAATACATTACCAAAACTAACCTTGATATATTTAACCAACATAAACAATTAAAATTGTTTACTTGTCCCTGATATCTATACTGGTCTTGACAGGTACTAGTAGCTCAAAACTATGACTGCTTTCAAGAGTTCTTCTACTCTCAGCACAGCCTGATGTTGGATTTCTCTGAGACTGCCTGATTACCTAGGCTGCTAATGCTTACAGCCCTCAGGCCTACATATCCATCCCAACTTGCTTTATCTTGTAGCTCCTGCAGAAACTTGTCCAGTTTCCTCTTGATGACTTCTATACGTGCATACTCTGAATTAAAGTTGTGGAATGCAAATATTATTACAATGTTCTCTAGCTGTACTTATAGTCCTGTGCCTTTATTGAGTTCATTCAACATTTCCTTCCAC
Organism: Cherax destructor; assembly: GCA_009830355.1. Classification (NCBI taxonomy): domain Eukaryota; kingdom Metazoa; phylum Arthropoda; class Malacostraca; order Decapoda; family Parastacidae; genus Cherax; species Cherax destructor. Next base: position 575 of record WNWK01037569.1, on the reverse strand, counting down.
ATCTCTCAATCCAACAAGATGTTATAGAAGTGTGTAGATTAATGGTCTGGCACTTGAATACGTATTTTCCATGTACAGTCTCTCCTCACTTAACGACGTACTCGTTTACCGACGACTCGGAGTTACGACGGGCTCTCCCACGTTAAAAAAAAAAAAATATATATGCCATATGAGAACTTGGGTCATGCATCTCAATCTCCTTCTTACAGCCACTCAGTACACTAGCTTTTAAAGTCTCCAAAACTACATATTTGTACAAATTTTAACTTGATTGTGTACCCCATAGTACAAGATAGAAGTGTAGCAGCACTTGTATAAGTTTCGTAGCTGACATTTAAAGCACTCCAGAGCGATTGTTATTATTACAATAATAAAACTTTATCTTTATTAATTATTATCATCATCATCATCAACATACAGTGGACCCCCGACTAACGAAAGGCTCATATAACAAAAAAATGAGTGACGAATGCTTTTTTCGCTTTCGTGTAGTGAAAATGGACTCGTGTAGCGAAACATATCAGACCTGTCTGCCTGCCCTGTGCCTGCGCAGAACGCCAGTCAAGCGTTGTTTA
>WNWK01037568.1:0-18436 GCA_009830355.1 Cherax destructor | reverse complement strand
CCTAGGTACCTTACCCTCTTCCATACATTTATTAAATAATAGCACCAACCACTCCAAAATTATATCCCCACCTGTTTTTAACATTTCTATCTTTATCCCATCAACCCCAGCTCCCTTTCCCCCCCCTTTTCATTCTACCCACTGCCCCCGAACTTCCCACCCCACAACGGGCTCTTCCACACTCCTACAAGATGTTATTCCCCCTTTGCCCTACACAGAAATACGCTTCCTGTCTTCATCAACATTTAACAAATCCTCAAAATATTCTCTCCATTTTCCCCGATATCTAACTCTCCATTTAATAACTCCCCTCCCTATTTTATCTGTCAAACCATTTTTCTCTAGGCTTCCTCAACTTATTAATCTCATTCCAAAACTTTTTTTTATTTTCAAAAAATTTTCTGATAACATCTCACCCACTCTCTCATCTGCTTCTTTTTTGCTTCCCCCTCTTTAACCTTTTTTTTCTCTCCATACTTTCCCTTTTGCATCACTTCTACTTTGTAAAACCCCCTTTATGCTTTTTTCCCCTTACTCTCTTTACATCATCATTCCACCAATCGCCCTTTCCCCCCTGCCCCACTCGCCTGTAACCACAAACTTCTGCTGAACACTCTAACACTAATTTTTTAAATCCCCCATACATTTTCGCCCCCATTGCCTACACCCCACTGCCCATCTATCCTCCAATATTGTTTTATTTTACCCTAACTCCCTCCTTTTTGTTTATAAACCTTCACCTCTTTTTTTACTGATTCTTTTTTTCCTTTATCCCTCTCCCTTTTTACTCCCACTGTAGCTATAACAAAAAAGGGACTGATTTTCTGGCCCCCATAAACATGTACATCCAAGTCTACTCAACAGTCTTTTATCTACCAATACATAGTCCAACAAACTATGTCATTACGCCCTACATCATATCTTGATACTTTTTTACCTCTTTTTCTTAAAATATGTATTACCTATAACTAAACCCCCTTTTTATACAAAGTTCAATCAAAGGGGCCCCCCTTTTCATTTACACCCGGCACCCCAAAAACCAACCCCTCTGCATGTTTCTCCCACTTTAGCATTTAGGTCCCCTACCACAATTACTCTCATTTGGTTAAAGTTCCCAACATTCCAACATTCCCCCAAAATTTTTCTCCCCTACACTCCCCTCTTCTCCAGGTGCATAAACCTATTATGACCCACTTTTGATCCACCCCTTTTTTTAACCCAAAAATCCCTTGAATTTTCACATTTATATTCCCCCTTTTCCTTCCTTGATCCTTCAACATTATTCTCCCTTCCTTGCTCTAACTCTCAGATACTCCTGACTTAATCCCATTTATTTTTCCCACTGAAACTCGCCTACCCCCTTCAGCTTTGCGCTTAGGCCAGGACATCCCAAATTTTTTCATTCATAACACGGGAATCATCTCTTTCTTATCATCCGACTCATCCACGCACATTCAGACAACCCAATTTTATAAAGTTTTTTTTCTCGTTTTTAGAGATTTGACAGGAGAAGGGGGTTTCTAGCCCATTGCTCCCGGGATCTTAGTTTAACGACCGCATGGCTTAGGAGGAAAAATTCTTTTTCCCCTTCCCCTGGACAAAAAAAAAAAAAAACAAAACTATTAAGAAAAAGAAGAAAACCTGATGTGTTATGTATATATATGCATGTTCCCGTGTAGTGTGACCTAAAGTGTAAGTGAATAGCTAGATATACCTGTTATCCCGCGTGTTTATGAGACAGAAAAAAAACACCAGCATTCCTACCCATGTAAAACAGTTTCAGGTTTCTGTTTCACAGTCACCTGGCAGGACGGTAGTACCTCCCTGGGTGGTTGCTGTTTATAATATATATAAATGACCTTCACGAGGGAATTTCTAGTGATAGGGAGAAAATTCCTGATGACATGAAGATAGGTAGGATAATCGATTCAGACGTAGATGTCAGTGAACTACAGGAGGATTTAGACAAACTCAATTCCTGGTCAGAAAATGGCAGATGCAGTTCAATGTAGATAAATGCAAAGTTCTAAAGCCCGGAGTGTCCATAACCCAAGCACTTATAAGTTAAATAACGTAGAACTTAGCCATACAGTTTTCAGAAGGACTTGGGGTAATGGTAAGCAGCAACCTTAAACCAAGACAGCAATGCCTAAGCGTACGTAATAAGGCAAATAGATTACTGGGATTTATATCAAGAAGTGTTAGCAACAGAAGTCCAGAGGTTATATTACAGCTTTATACATCATTAGTAAGGCCTCACCTAGATTACGCAGCTCAGTTCTGGTCTCCATATTACAGAATGGACATAAATTCGTAGAAAACATTCAGTTAGAATGACAAATTAATACATTGCATTAGAAATTTTCCCTTTAAAAAGAAAGATTAGGACCTTAAATACATTCATTTGTAAGACGTAGAATGGGGGGAACAGATCGAGGTACTGTATACAAGTGGAAAATGGGTATTAAAAAGGGGGGATATAAAGGTCTTGAGGGTATCTCTCCAAAAAGAGAACCCGAATAATGGATTCAGTTAGATAAGTTTAGATTTAGAAAGGATATAGGAAAGTATTGGTTTGAAATAGGTAGTTGATGAGTGGAACAGTCTGCCTAGTAGGGTTATTGAAGCAAGGCCCCGGGTAGTTTTAAATTTGGGTTTGGGATAAATTCATGAGTGAAAGGGTTGGATTTGAGTGGGAATGTATGTTATGTTCTTATGTTCTTACTATAAGAACATAAGAACATAAGAAAGGAGGAACACTGCAGCAGGCCTGTTGGCCCATACTAGGCAGGTCTTCACAATCCGTCCCACTAACAGAATATTTGCTCAACCAATTTTCAATGCTACCCAAGAAATAAGCTTTGACAATTCTACCCACTCATGCCAAGTCCCACTCAAATCCAACCCCTCTCACTCGTGAATTTATCCAACCTAAATTTGAAACTACCCAAGGTCCTAGCTTCAATAACCCTACTAGGCAGACTGTTCCACTCATCAACTACCCTATTTCCAAACCAATACTTTCCTATATCGTTTCTAAATCTAAACTTATCTAACTTGAATCCATTATTATGTTTCTCTTGGGGAGATATCCTCATGACCTTATATATATCCCCTTTGTTAATACCATTTTCCACTTGTATACCTCGATCATGTCTCCCCCATTCTATGTCTTACAAGTGAATGTAATTTTAGGTCTTCAATCTCTTCGTAAGGAAGATTTCTAATGCTATGTATTAATTTAGTCATTCTATAGCTTTGTATCTTCATTATAAATGCTGATAATCCATGGTAAAGATCTCTGAACTTTGTAATATTGTATTTGTCATGTAGCTACATTGCTGATGTTTTTCCTACAAATAGCATGGTCATCCCTACATCTCTGCTATGATCAACAATGGCACACTCACTACGACCATGACCGTGATGGAACCCACACCAGCTGTCATCAGGCTGTGTTTCTAGTTCAGGAATCTGAGCATGATCATATATTTCTGTCAAGTACGTCCATGACACATTAACAGGTGGGGAAACAACAAAATTTTATTTTTTCTGCTTTCATATTTACCAGTATCAAAATGTTTGTCATTGCTTTTTTTATTTCATTTTTAAAAATTTAATTTGCCTTGTGATCAGTCCAAGATCTTTAATACTGCCCCTTTTAAAAGGGAAACTTTGGGGATTTGTTTAATGTTATTTTGAAAGAATGTTAAATAGTTACTCAACTTATTTAAAAACTTGGGCTAAATTTATTATAGAATATTTAATCTTTAGTGTCAACCGATATTGATAACAAACAAGTGTTCAAGGAATGTTTTTCTGTGGATGGGGTCAAGCTGCCATTGGGTTATTATTTGGGTGCCGGGGTTCCCACGGGTGCCCTTGGGATGCACACGACATAATTTCCCCCAAGACATACGATCTCACCACTCCGGGATGATGTAACCAAAACCCCCCTTTCCCCTTTTTAATTTCTTGTATTTTTTTCATAAACATAACTTGATTTCATATAATGCAATTTATTCAAAGATGTATATGTTCAATAGTGTACTGAAGAAAACTTGTACAGTCCTGTTTATGTAATGCTTTTGTTCCCCCTTTTGTGAAAAATAATGCCAGTTACCAAGAGGTTTTTTGTTCAAGTTTACTCTGCATTTTTTAAAGGGTTTAAAATTTTTGAGTAATAAAATCCTTTAAAAATTTGGAGAAGGGAAGTTTTAAGGGGAAATTTTAATGTTTAGACAATTTATGATAGCTGGTCAAGTTCTAGATAGTTCTTGGCTGCATGTTATGTTGCCTCAGCCTCTTATAATAAAAGTCATACAGTAAAAGTAATTTAAAATTTTTTTCTATATTTTACTTCCTAACTGTCTCAAGTTTTTATCCCGATTGTGTTAGTGTGTGTGTTGTTGTGTGTGTGTTAGTGTGTGTGTTGGTTTTGTGTTAGTGTGTGTGTTAGGGGTGTGTGTTAGTGTGTGTGTTAGGGGGTGTTAGTGTGTGTGTTAGGGGTGTGTTGGGGTGTGTGTTAGTTGTGTGTTAGGGGTGTGTTAGGGGTGTGTTAGGGGTGTGTGTTAGGGGTGTGTGTGTGTTAGTGTGTGGGGTGTGTTAGTGTGTTTGTGTGTTAGTGTGTGTGTACTGATATGTGGTTGCAGGGGGTTTGGGTCAGGGTCCTGGCCCCCGCCCTTCACTTGTTGATACTAATTCACTCTCCCCCCTGCTCCTGCTTTATCATACCTCTTCTTAAAGCCATTATGGAACTTGCCCCCCAAAAACTTCACTCTCCAGTTATTCCACCCCAACATCCCTATGACTCATCTGGGTTTTCAGCTTCCAATTTTGGCTCCTTTTTCCTGTATCCCATCTCGAAAATTCGAATTTCCCCGTCCACCTTGTCAATTCCTCTGTATTTTATACGTTATCATGTCCCCCCTGTCCCTCCTATCCTCTAGTGTCATCAGGTTGAGTTCCCTTAACCTCTCCTCATAAGACATACCTCCAGTTTCGGGACTAAACGTGTGCAAATTTTTGCACTTTCTCCAATTTCGTGACGTGTTTGACTAGGTGAGGGTTCCATACTGGTGCTGCATACTCTAGTATAGGCCTGACATACAGGGTGTACAATGTCGTGAATGACCCCTTACTCGGATGTCTAAACACTAATCTCAGGTTTGCCAATCCTTATGCTGCAGCAGTTTTTGATTGATGTGTACCTCAGGAGACATGTTCGTTATAATGCTACCCCAAGATCCTTTAAGTGATTTTGCAGCCTTTGATTCCTAACCTGTATGCCGTCTGCGGTCTTCTGTGTCCTTCCCCCAAACTTCATGACCTTACACTTACTAGGGTTAAACTCCAGGAGCCATTTGTTAGACCACACTTGTAGTCTGTCCAGATCCCCTTGTAATCTTAACTGATCCTGTCCACTTGTATTCTCCTCATCAGTTTCACGTTATGGGCGAACAGTGACACTTCTGAGTCTATTCTTCCATCATGTCATTCATATATATATATATATAAACAGCACCGGACTTAGGACTGACCCTTGTGGAACCTCACTCGACACATGCGCCCACTCTGACACTTCATCACGCACCAACACTCATTGTTTCCTTCCTGTCAGGTATTCACTGATCCATTGCAGTCTTTCCCTATTATTCCTGCCTGCTCCTCAAAATTTTGCACCATTCTCTTGTGTGGTACTGTGTCAAAAGCCTTCTTACAGTAAAAAAGCTGCCATCTACCCATCCCTCTCTCTCCTGTCTTACTTCTTTACCTTATCGTAGAACTCAAGTAGATTTGTAACACAGGTTTTCACCTGAAGGTGCTGATTGCATATGACCCCAAATTTTTTCATTGTGTTCCACCACTCTTCTGATGATCTTTTCCATGACTTTGCATACTACAGTGGCCCCCCCGGATTATGTGATAGTTTCGTAAAATTGGAATAAGTAAATTTTTTAAAAATTTTGGGTTCGGTGTTAGTAGACCGTGGGAATTATTTCATCTTGGACGTGTCCGGGCCCGCACGGCCCCCCTCCATCCAGAGTCAGTGTGCCATTGTTTACCAGTGGGACGCCCCCCATGCATCCATACCATACATTTGTCATTATTCCATTTTTTTTAGTGCTTGCAATCTAAATAAGCCACCAGGGCCCCCAAAGAAAGCCCCTAGTGCCAGCCCTGGGTAAAGGGCTCAGAAATATGGTAGAACTGAAAAAATAATCATTGCAAAATATAAGTGGGTACATGTGCTGAGCTGGCCAGGCTTTTGGCAAAGCCGATACAACCATCGCTTCCATCGTGGACTAGTAAGAAAATGAAAAAACCCAGAGGGGGTGTATATATTTTTAATGAATGTGTAATGGACCTAAGTGAAAGAAAAAGTAGAAGACATACCAAATCTTGCATGTTTATAAAAAAAAAGACCCCACAATCCTACCATCTTTAAAAAATTCAGGTTCCCTTTTTTACACTCAGGCAAAGCGGTGTACCTCCCTGGGTGGTTGCTGTCTCCCAACCTACTCCCTAAAAAGGTGCAAATATGACCCAAAAAGAGACTGCAAATACTGGAAGAGGGAAAACTTTGTTGTTGGTGGATCAAGAAAAAATTAGCAGGAGATAGTGTTGGGAATAATATCTAAAAAGCAAGGCAGTTCAAATCTCATCAAAAATGCCTGCAGCGAGTGCTGAAGTGGCTTTAAAGCTAAAAAGGCGGTTTAATATTTAAGAAGCATAGTGGCATACACAGTGTGATAAGGCAGGGTAGGCGGTTCAGATAAATGTCCTAATTTTTTTTTTTTTCAACAAGTGGCCCGTCTCCCACCAAAGCAGGATGACCCAAAAAAAAAGAAAATCTAAAAAAGAAAATACTTTCATCATCATTAACACTTTCATCACACTCTCAAACCTGTTTTTGCAGGGCTCAGATAAAGCGAAATAGTCCCCCAGCTGTCACCCCAGACCCCTCCTTTAAAGTGCAGGCATTGTTTTTCCCCATTTAATCAAGTCCAACTAAATCAATTAACGGGTTTTCCCCTTAATCCCTTCAAAAATGTTCCCCTGCTCCCTCCAACAGCTCGTCAGGTTCCAAAACCTTCGTCCATTCCCCCCTATCTAACGCGCCAAAATGCTTGCGGGGCCCAACCCCTCCCCCAAAACCTCCCCCCCCCCAACCTTTTCAGGCGCCCCCCCCCCCCTTTTCCCCCACAGATTTATCGCTCTCCCAATATTCTATTTGATCCATTCTCTCTAAATGACCAAACCACCTCAAAACCCCCCTTCACCCTCTGACAAATTTTTTAACCCAATCTTACCCCAATTCCCCCTTCCGAATTTTCTGCAAATATTTACACCACACAGCCCTTAGACAGGACATCCCTGCCCCCAGCCTCCTCGCTGCAGCTTTCCAACCCAAATTTTACACCCAAAAAGAGTGTTTAAATATTTTGTACTTCCCCCTTTTTTCCTCCATGGATAATTTTTTTTCTCCCCAAATCCTCAACGCACCACCCCCCTTTTTTTTTTTATCTTCTTGGTTAACCTCATCATTCTAAACCCACCCCTGAACCTGAAAACATTTACTTTTCCAAAACCCCCTCTCCCAATTACCCAATTTTTTTTTATTTAAATTGTTTGATACCCTCATCACCTTACTCTTATCTATGTTCACTTTCAATTTCTCCTTTACACCCCTCCCAAACTGCCAAAACCCCTTTTAATTTTTTTTTAGAATCTTCCATAAGCACCCTCCCCCAAACCCCCCTAGCATTTTTTTTTTTACAACCCCATCTATAAATATATTAAAAACCCCATGGTGACTTACACCCCTTCTAAGACCTATTTTACCAAATAATCTCCCCCTTTTTACACCCCCTAACCGGCCCTCACTATCCTATAAAAACTTTTAAGCCTTCTCTTACTACCTATTCCATACATTGCAACATTTCCAAATTGTCCCCTACCCACTCTATCTATCCTTTTCTAAATCCAAAACAAAAAAAATTTTTCCCTTTTATCTAAATACTTTTTAATATATGCTTCACTGTAAACATTGATCAAAATCCCTCCCCCTCTAAACCTCTTTGCTCATCTGCAACCTACTTCTTCTTCCCTCTAATTTTTCAAAATCCCTGCCATACATTTTACCTGGTATATAGTAAACTTCTTTTCTTTAAACCCGTGGGTTTCCACCAAGGGGGGCCCAAATAAAAAAAAGTTTCCCATTTTAATTTAAAAATATCGGGAAAGGGGGGTTTTCCCCCTTTCCCCCAGCATGTTACCCCCCTTTTGACCCATTTTGGAGGAAAAATTCTGTTCCCCTTTCCCCCATGGAGAAAGGGAAATAAGAACAAGAACAAGAACTATGAAAATAGAAAAAACCCATGGGGGTTTTATTCATTGCTTGTACATGAATGTGGTGTCCTAAGTGTAAGTAAAAGAAAAGACATCCTGAAATCTTGCATGTTTAGAGACAGAAAAAACCCACAATCCTCCTATAAAAAACAAATCGGCTTTTTTTTACACTCCTTGGGCAGGGGGTAGTCCTCCGGGCGGTTGCTGTCTCCAACCTACTACCTATCTCAGTAAACTTTTCCCCCCAAATTTTTTACTCCTTTTACCCCCCTTACCTTTATAAAAAGGGGAACTATACATCTCTCTGAACCCTGGTACCTTCCCTCTTTAACATTTTTAAAAAAAAATACCAACCACCCAAACACTTTTCCCCCCGCTTTTAAATTTCTGTCATGATCCCTCATTTCCCAGCTGTTTCCCCCTTTTTTTCCGTAATGCCTCACCCCCCTTCCCCCACACCCCCTCCGCTCTTCTTCACCCCAAAAGATGTTATACCCCCCCGACCAGTACATGAAATTACCGCCCCTTTTTTTATCGACATTTAAAATTTCCCCCAAAAATATTCCCCCATCTCCCCAAAACCCTTGCCCTATCCAACCCCCCCATTGTTTTTAATGACAAATGCATTGCCCCCAAGTTTTTTAATTGTTTATCTCACCCCAAAATTTTTTCTTTTTTCAAAAATTTTTAAGACCTCCCATTCTTTCATCTGCCCTTTTCACTCTCTCACCCTCTCTTACCTCTTTTTACTCTCCATATACTTGTCTTCTATTAACATTTTTTTTTAAAAAACCTCATTTTTTTTTTTTTTATCACCCCTTTACTTCTTCATTCCCCCACTCCCCCTTTTTCCCCTGCCACCCTCCTATAACAAACCCGCCCCACATTCTAATACCATTTTTTAAAATACCCCCAATCTCAACCCCCCCCTACTCATACTTGCACTAGCCCACCTTTCTGAATGATTGTTTTATCTCCCCTAATTCCCCCTCCCCTTTGTTTATACCTTTTTTCCCCTCTCTTCTGTTGTTTTTTTTTGTCCTCTATTTTCTCTTAACTGTAGCTACAACTAAATAATATCCGAATCCGGCCCCCTATAAACATGTCATCCCGAAGCCCCCACAACCATCCCCAATACATAATCTAACAAACTACTTTCCCTTCATTTTATCATACCTTGTATATTTATTTATCCTCTTGTTCATAAAAAAAGTATTACTTATTAAAACCCTTTTTTCACATAGCTCAATTTTCCCCATTTCTTTTCCCCCACCCCAAATTTACCTACTTCCACAACATTTTACCCCCTTTGTTGTCCCAACCAAATTACCCCTTCACTTGGTTCAAAAATCCCCACCTCCCAACATTTCCCAAAATTTCTCTCCTCTACACTTCTTTTTTCCCCGGTGCATAAAACCCTTCTTTCCCCCTTTTCACATCCAATTTTTTTACTCCCCCTAATCCTTGAATTTATAAATTTATATTTCTTTACCTGCCATAACATTTTAACTTTTGCCCCCTTTTTGCTCTAACTCATTTAAAACCCCGACCAATCCCATTTATTTCTCCCCCCTGAAACCCCCTACCCCTTGCTTTTTCTACTTAAACCAGGGCATCCAGCTTCTTTTAATTCATAAATCAAATCATTTTTCTTATTTTAAACATCCCGCACATTCAAAATCCCTTTTTCGGTTTTTCTAATGGCTAAAAAAATTTTTATGAATTTAAAAATTATGTAGAGGTGAAGGTTTAAACCCCAACAAGTGTTTAATTTGGGGAAAAAAGGCCTGTTTTGGAAGAAAATGCCAAAGGGCCTTTACACAGGAGGAAAGACACTGCCAGGCACAAGCCTTTAAAGACAGGGTAACCTTTTGTTTGTAAAAAAACAAGGGGGGTTTAAAATAACCTTTTTTTGTATCACTGAAAATCCCAGAGTGTTCAAAAAATGTGTTTTTCCCAATTTTTGATTTGGGCAGCTAACATAAAGGGATGGGTCACTAGGGAAATTTTCCTTGATTGGTTCAATGAAGTGTTTGGCCCCAGTGTGAAAAAATTCCTGGAAAAAAAATTTGGCCCAATGCCTCCTGGTAATGGACAATTCCTTTCATCCCCGAGACTTGGGAAAAACAAATTTGGGGGACTTTAAGTTCATTACAGTGAAGTTCTTCCCCCCTTCCACCTCTCCCCCAGCCCTTGGGCCAGAGGTCTTTCAAACTTCAAAACTGTACACCAAAGCAATGTTTCAAAGATTTTCTAACATCGGACACTGATTGACCCAAAAGAGTTTTGGTGACCCCCAATATCCTCCAAAAAAGGCTTGGGGGGAATGATCGGATTTTAACACTTTTGGGGAAAATTTGGGGAGACTTTTCCCAGAAAGGATTTTGAAGGTTTTGGGGCTGAGCCTCGGGACCCTCCCCCCTTTTTGGGGGAACAAATTGTGGCCAATCCATGGGGTTGGAGGTTATGGGGGGGGTTTGGAAAAAAGTTGGTGGAGGCCCCACAATAAAAGGGCTAACCCCCAGATCCAAGAGCTTCATCTCCCAAAAGCAACAGACCACAGTTCGGGAAATTGCTGGAGGGGGGGGAAAGAAATGGAAGATGTTGCCTTCTTCAAAGAAAAGGATTTTTTCCCAAAAAGGACTGATGTACAAAGATTTTTGGATGATTTTCCACTAGAAAAAATTGTTGCAGGCAGTGCCGGGAACATGTACAAGAAATGTTTGTCCCATTTCAGGGACGTTTTTAAAAAACGGAACCGGGGGCCCCCGTGACATTTTTTTTGGGGGGGGGTCCCGGACCCCCGGGTGGTCCTAGTGGCATTAAAAAAAAAAGAAGGGGGTAACCCTGGGGAAAAACGGACCTGAAATGTTAATGGGAAAGGGGGAAATTCCCCCCCTTCCCCAAAAAATGCAAACCCCTTTCCCCTTTTCCCCCCCCTTTCCCTCTTCCACCCCATCAACAACTCTTCAATAAAGGTAAGTGTCAAGTTATTACTGTTTTTGTACCCCTTTTATCTCATTCTTTTTTTGTGTAATTTAATGTTGAAACAATATTTATTTTTTAAAAATTTTGGGTGTCTGGGGAAAAAATTAATTGATTTTTATTTCTTATGGGGAAAATAGGTTGGTTTTGTAATATTCGGGGTTTTTTTTTGGCCCCCCCAACGGGTAAAATTTTGAAAACCGGGGGCCACTTTTTTAAAAGTCCAGTGGGGGCGGGGGTTTTTTTAACACCCCGTCTGTCTCCTTTTTTTTAAAAAATTTTTTCCATTTGTTGTCTTCCCGCCCAGGCAATTTTCCCGTTTAAAAAGATTTCCCCGTTTCTGCTAATGGCACACATTTCCCCCTCTCCCCTCTCCAGTATCCAAGGAGATATTTATCGGGGGCCCCCCGCCTTTGAGGACAGTGGCCCCGTTTCCCAACCTCTAAAACTGTTTTTATGTTAGTGCTTTTTTTTTTTTGGGGGGGTCTGAAAGGGTTTTTAAACTAATTTACATCTTTCCCATGGGAAAAAATTTGGGTTTTGGGAAAGCACTCGGCAGCATTCGGGAAAAGAAAAAATTTTCCCAAAGCCCCGGGGGGGTCTGAACTATTAAAAGGGGGTGAATCCACCCTTTGCCAACATTCTCCCTCTTTTGGTTGTACCCTTCATTTTTGGGGATAAAGTTCCCCAATACAGTTTTCCAACATCTTAGCTCTCCATGTTTCTGGCCCCCCATGTGGTCTAGGTTTTCCCAGTCAATCTTTTATGATTAAAATTTCCCCCCATTATGGGGGTAGTTTTGTTCCTACCCATATGAGCCCTCCTGGCCACTTCAGGTAGTGTACCCTACCATTGCCCTATTGTGCACATCATACTTTTGTCTTGTCCCCCTGCTGTTCTTTGGGTTTGGGTTAAACATCACTGCAAATTACAACCTTTGGATTTATCTGAAAAATTTCCCAACAGTGAAGTCTTCTTTTTCCCCTTTCCCTGCCCATTTCCCCCCCCCTTTCCTCAAAACTCCACGGGTTTTTTGATGAGCAGTGCTCTCCCCCCCGTCCTCTGTTTCTCTCTTTCCTGGGATCTGATATCCAGGTGGAAAGATTGCCCCGTTATCACCCCTGTAAGTTTTTTCTGTTAGTGTTTGGGGGATTTTAAAGGTGATCCCATGATTCTTTTTTCCCATCTTCACTCTTATTATTATTCCATCTGCATTGGTGTACCATCCTTTAGTTTCCCTTTTTCCATTACTGTATTTAGGGAGATGGGAGGGGGAAGGTGCAGGCTGGGGGGGTGGGAGGCATTCGAATATTTGAGCTGTTTGTGATTGTAAAATTAGTGCGGGGGGGGTGGGGGCTATGATGTATGGTTTTTTTTTGGGTTATTGTTTTTGGGTTGATAGGGTGACAGGGGTTGGGGTGTCACTAGTGTAAACCCGGGAAACCCCATCCACTCCACGGGATCAATCCATCCCACCATTGCCACCATTTTCGGGGGGTTCTTCTCATGGAATTGGGTAATAAACGGGCGGGGTTTTGGGTTGGAATCTGATGAAAGGGGGAAAAATTGGGGGGAGTACACTCGGGGAGTCTGTCCCTGGCCTGTCTACTCTCTGCTCTCTCGACTAACACGGGCGCTGGTGGCAGGGCTTGCTTTAAAAGGGAACCTTTAAAACCCCAATCAGCAGGGGCTAGTAATAATTGACCCACGGAAGGGCTTGTGCCCAATTTCTTTTTATATACTACTAATACTATCACTGAACACTAGTGACAGAGGGTTTCTATAAGCATATGTTTTTGAGGGGTTTCCCAGAGGCTGTTCTTTTTCCCGTCTGTTTTCCTGTCCTGTCTCCTTTTTCCCTTTCCGCTGGTTTCATCTTTTCTCTCACTTTCAGTTGTTCCCCTTTTTTTTCGTGTTCTGTCTCGATTGAGGTACTCTATTTGATATTCCTGAGGGGGCTTTTCAATTTTTCCATTGTAGTATCCCTTTTTGACCACTTCCGTCCCTTTAATGTCAATTTGATTGGTCGATTTTTTTTTGAATACCCCCCAAGTCTGTGAAAATTTTCTACCTGAGGCATGTTCTTTCTCCTGTTATTTGGGTGCCTTTAAACAATGTTTCCCCCCAATTTTTTTTCTTTCATCATGGTTTTCCCTTTAGCCTCCTGAAACCCATGAATAATTTTTGACCCTCCCCCTTCCCCATTTCTTTTTTCTCAATATCTCTGGATCTGATTTAAAAATTTTTTGTTGTTTCCTTATCATCTCCTTTAGAAAACTGATGGCCTGATAGTACTTCGCTAAAGACTTCTTAGCTCCCTCCCCCCCTTCGGTCCCTTCTGCCCACTGATATTCCCATTTCAGTCACCTTGCGCCTACTGATATTCCTATTTCAGTCACCTTTTCCGCCTACTGATATTCCCATTTCAGCCCCCTTGCTGCCTACTGATATTCCCATTTCCCGTCACCTTTCTCCCTTTGGACCTATCTTTATATCTTGCTTCCACATCCATTTCTTCCTCCAATCATTGTATCTTTGCCTCAGCTACTACAGCTCCAAAATTTCCCCCTTCTTACTTTTCAGATATCTTCTCTAACATGTTATTGTAAAACCCATTTCCTTTTTCCCATTCTTTATCCCCTTTGTTCTTGAGCCATTCTACCCATTCTTCCTTTTTTTGGGCCAACCATCCTCAGTTCCCCTTTCCTTTTCGTCCTCCCTTTTTAATCCCATTTTTTTTAACCTGTTAGGATGCTCCCGCTTCCTTTAGCTTTGTGTAAAAAAATTTGTTGTGGTGGTGGAGGGGGGGTTTTTGATCCCAATGTGTTAGGTTAGGTTTGTCTGGTATTTTATACGTGTTCGGGGTGTGTGTGTGTGTATCACCTGTTTGCGGTTGGGAAAGGGGCCCAGACTTAGTTCCCGGGCCCCCCTCTTTTAGACCACTACTAGGCCCTCTCTCCCTGCTCCCCTGAGCTTTTTTTATACCCCGCCCTTTAAAACCCATGTAGGTTCCTGCCTCCAATTTCATCACTTGCTAGACTATTCCACTTCCTGACAACTCTGACTGAAGAAATACTTCCTAACATCCCTTTTCTTTGTCTGAGTCTTCAACTTCCAAAGACCCCCTTTTTTCTTTTTCTCTCCCCGGAAAATCCTGTCTCTGTCCACCTTATCCCCCCGAGTATTTTTTATGTCATTATCTTGTCTCCCCCAACCCTCCTGCCCCCAGTGTTGTCAGGTCGATTTCCCCTTTAAACCTTTTTTAGCTGCGGAAAATTCCTTTTTTGCAAACCTTTGCACTTTCTCTAATTTTTTAGTGTTGACCAGGGTGGGTTTCCAAAATGGTGCTGCATACTCCAATATGGGCCTGGCGTCACAGTGTACAGTGTCTTGAACGATTCCCCCACGAAGGTATCGGGAAAGCTATTCTCCCGGGGTTTTCCAGGGCCCGCCTTTCCCAGTTATCTGGTTTCATGTGTGCTTCCGGGGAAAATGCCCGGTGTTATACTCCCGAAGATCTTTTTTCCCTTTAGTGAGGGTTTTCAGTCTTTGGCCACCTAGCCCTTCCCGTCTTTGGGCTTCTTTGTTGATCTTCTTGACTTTGCATTTGGGCCAATTTCTGGACCACGGTCCAGCCTGTCCCCGGGCTCTTTTTGTCCTGGGCCCGGGGTCCTCGTCTGATTTAATTTTTCCCCATTAACCCTTCCCCATCATCTGTGAACAGGGACACTTCTGGTGTATCCCCTTTCCCTCATTTATTCACATATACCAAAAATAGCACTGGTCCCAGGACTGACCCCCGTGGCCCCCCCCGTACAGGCGCCCCTTTGAAACCCCATCACGTCCATGACTCGTTTTGCCTCCCCGTCAGGTATTCTCGTCCCCTTGCAGTGCCCCTTCCTTTTTACGGCCTAAAACTTCTAGCTTTGCAAAATCTCTTTTGAGGAAATGTATCGGGCCTTCTTGCACTCCAAAAAAGCAGTCAACCCACCCCCTTTTCTTTCCTGTCTTACCCTTCCCGTTACCTTTTTCAAAAACTCCAGGAGGTTTGTTACTTTTGTGTGTTACTATGTGTGTGTGTGTGTGTGTGTGTTACTATTTTTGTGTGTGTGTGTTACTATGTGTGTGTTTTTATGTTTGTGTGTTACTGTGTGGAAAAATTTTGGGTAAATCTTAAACTTTTAAATTTTGGTTTGTAATTTTCTCCATGTGTTTTATAGGCCTTTAGCACCTATATAAAAATATTTGATAAATAACAGTGCAGCAGATGATTATTTGTTTTTTTCAATTGTGCAAAAAATGTAAACGATATAAAATGTTAAATTTTTAATTATATTTTAATAGATAATAAACAATTATTTGAAATGCATTATTCACCAGCCAAAATATGTGAGGATTTTTTTACTAGAAAGAGAAAAAGAGCAAGCGCGAGAGCGGGAGTGTGCGGGGTCAAGCAAGAATGAGGAGTTCACATTTAGAGTGAGAGTGAGACAGGAAGCACAAGCAAGAGTAAGGGGCCACGGGGAGAGAGTGCACCAAAGTGGTGTTCTTGCTGATGCCCAAAAAGCTCTTTTTTTGTCATGTCAAAATCACAGTCATCCTATTATTTGGGCTTCTGCTAAAATTGTCTACCCTACGTCCAATTTTCACAGTGCCGGCCCCGGTTGAATCCTCCCTTATACACAACTTTCCTTGTATGAATCTTAGTCCTGACTTTGTCTTTGTAGATGCCCCCTTTCCCCTTACATTGTTAAATGCTCCAAACTTGAACACCTGTGACTTAACCTGATTCTTTTTTCCCTTCTCCCTCTTTCCCCTTTTCCCCTTTCTCCTCTGGGTTTTCTTTCTTTTTTTGTTTTGTCCCTTTATTATTATTTTTCCCCTCTGTGCTTTACCCTCTGTGGGGCCACTAGCCCCATTCTTCTCTTTTTAGTATATGACTGACCCCTTATTTCTACCACCATATTCCCTCCACCACTTCCTCTCTTATTCCCCTCCCTGTCTGTTTGGGCCATATATACTCCTCTTCTTTTGTTAGTGTGACTTTTTAAATGGTCCGCCGGGGCGAAACGCGCCTAACTCCTCTCTTCATGTACGGGGTTTTTTTTGTGTAGGATAAATAAGTATACAAAGGGATAATATAGCACGTAATGAAAGTAGTTTGTTAGATTTGAGGGGATAAAAAGGTTGATGGGGCGCTTTAGGAGAATGTTTATAGAGGGGCAAGAGGTGATAAAAAAATTGGGGAACAGCAAGTAAAGAGAGGTAAAAGTGTATAAACTAAGGGAGGAGGAAGAGGGTGAGATATAAGCAACTATTGGCAGAAAGGTGGGCAATGCAAGTATGAGAAAGGGGGGGTTGAAGAGGGTTGGGGAAAGTTTTAAAAGTGCATTTAGAATGGGGGCAGAAGATTGTGACTATAGGAGGGTGGGTGCAGGAGGAGAGGGGACTGGTGGGTGAAGTAAATTTTTTTTTTTAAACATCGGCCGTTCCCCCCAAGGCAGGGTGGCCCCAAAAAAAAACTTTCATCATCATTCCTCCATCCCGTCTTGCCAGAAGGGTGCTTTCAAAGTTATAAAACTGCAACATTAACACCCCTCCTTCAGAGTGCCGGCACTGTACTTCCCATCTCCAGAACTCAAGTCCGGCCCGGGTTTCCCCTAACCCCTTCACAAATGTTACTTTTACCCCCAAAGCACGTCGATTAAAAACCATATGCCTCCACACCCTATAAAATCGTCACACATGCTTGCTAAAGTCCAACCCCCTCGCACAAAATTTCCCTTACCCCTCCCCCCAAACCCTTTTCCTGGGCCCCCTCCCCCGCCTTCCCCCCCTACAGATTTATACACCCCCAAGTCACTCTGTCTCGTTCCATTCTCTCTACATGTCCAAACCCCCAAAAACCCCCCTCAGCTCTCGGGACAATTTTTTTGGGTAACCCCCCCTCCTCCTAATTTCCAAACTCCAAATTCTCTGCATTATATTCACCCCACACTTGCCCCGAAGACATCTCCACTCCCTCCACCCTTTTCCCCCCTTTTTTAACATTCATCACCCATGCTTCACACCCATAAAAGGCGTTGGTATAACATCTAAACTTTCCCCCCTTTTACTTCCAGGGACAAGGTTTTTTGTTCCACAGACCCAAGGGCCCCACTCCCCCTTTTTTCCCCTCACAATTCTATGATTCACCTCATCCTTCATAGACCACCCGCATGTCCCTCCCAAATATTAATACTTACCTCCCATACTCCCCCCTCCAATAAAAAAAAAAAGGTAACATGAGGGGTTTTTTACAAACAGATGTGTTATAAGAAGAGCAGAGTATAGGAGAGTAAAAAAAAGGGGAAAAGAGAGTGGTGAAATAAAAGAGTAGATGATAGAGGGGGGAGGCACTGTCAAGAAATTCTTAAAAAGCCCAGGGGCGAGTGGATTTGCAGTTAAAACAGAGTAGGGGGGTTAGTAAATGGGGGGCTGGAGGTTTTGGGGATGGCCCAATATTTTTAGGAACTTTTAAATGTCGAGAAGAAAGGGAGGGTAATTTCATCACTGGCTAGGAGGGTAACATCTTTTTGGGGGAAGAAGAGCAGGATATGAGGTGGGGGGGGGGGAGGCATTACATAAATGAAAGTGGGGAAACAGCTGGGAAATGGGGATCATGACAGAAATTTAAAAACAGGGGGGGGATATAGGGTTGGGGTGGTTGATATTTTTTTTTAATAATGTATGGGGGAAAGGGACCTAGGGTTTATCAGAGAGGTGTAGTTGCTTTATATAAAGGGAAGGGACAAAAGGTTTAAAAAAATAGGGAATGTTTTTTGATTATACCAGGTAGTGTATGGGAGGGTTTTTTGAAAGAATTAGAGATAAAAGAGAGAGGGTTGAGATGAGCAAGGAGGTTTAAGTGGGTAAGGGAAAGTATAGATCAATGTTTACATTGAAGCATATATGTGAACAATTTAGATAAAGGTAGGGAAGTTTTCATTGCATTTATGGATTTAGAAAAGGAAATGATAGTGGATAGGGGAGCAATGTAGATGTTTCAAGTGTATGGAATAGGGTGTTATTAAAAGCTGTAAAGAGTTTTTTTGAAGAT
>WNWK01037567.1:0-18436 GCA_009830355.1 Cherax destructor | reverse complement strand
AAAGAAAATCATAAAATTTTGCTTACTTTTCCCATAAATTTCAATTGCAGTAGAAATTCTATTTTTAAGTGTGAAAATGTAAGTATTTTAGCTAAAAAATGAGTTTTGCCAGAAAAGCACTCAAACCGCTCTAAAACGTCGAAATATGCAATAAAATACGATTTTAGCACATTTTTCTGAGCTTTTTAATGTTTCATGTATTTTTCGAAAATAATATGAAATATTCGATAAAAATATTGATTTTTATAGATTTTTAATGGGATTTTTTAAAAATATGTAAATAATTAATAAATATTCAAAAATGCTATAAAACTTGATTTTATTGCATTTTTTGACATTAAGCATTTCAAGGATTTTCTGAAACTATTTTTTTAGATAAAGTATACCTGTGATTTTGTGAAAAACTATTTTTTTAGATAAAATATACATATGAGTAAGCTTCCTAAAAGAAAATCATAAAATTTTGCTTACTTTTCCCTTAAATTTCAATTGCAGTAGAAATTTTATTTAAAAATGTGAAAATCTAAGTATTTTAGCTGAAAATGAGTTTTGCCAAAAAAGCACTCAAACCTTTCTAAAACGTCGAAATATGCAATAAAATATGATTTTAGCACATTTTTCTGAGCTTTTTAATGTTTCATGTATTTTTCGAAAATAATATGAAATATTCTATAAAAATATTGATTTTTATAGATTTTTAATGGGATTTTTTAAAAATATGTAAATAATTAATAAATATTCAAAAATGCTATAAAACTTGATTTTATTGCATTTTTTGACGATTTAAGGCATTTTCAAGGATTTTCTGAAAAACTATTTTTTTAGATAAAGTATACCTGTGAGTAAGCTTCCTAAAAGAAAATCATAAAATTTTGCTTACTTTTCCCATAAATTTCAATTGCAGTAGAAATTCTATTTAAAAGTGTGAAAATCTAATTATTTTAGCTGAAAAATGAGTTTTGCAAGAAAAACACTCAAACCGCTCTAAAACGTCAAAATATGCAATAAAATACGATTTTAGCACATTTTTCTGAGCTTTTTAATGTTTCATGTATATTTAGAAAATAATATGAAATATTTTATAAAAATATTGATTTTTATAGATTTTTAATGGGATTTTTAAAAAATATGTAAATGATTAATAAATATTAAAAAATGCTATAAAACTTGATTTTATTGCATTTTTGACGATTTAAGGCATTTTAAAGGGATTTTCTGAAAAACTATTTTTTAGATAAAATATACCTATGAGTTAGGATTTTCTGAAAAACTATTTTTAGATAAAATATACTATAGTAAGCTTCCTAAAGAAAATCATAAAATTTTGCTTACTTTTTCCCATAAATTTCAATTGCAGTAGAAATTCTATTTAAAAGTGTGAAAAAGTATTTTAGCTCAAAAATGAGTTTGTCAGAAAACTCAAAGCTCTAAAACGTCGAAATATGCAATAAAATACGATTTTAGCACATTTTCTGAGCTTTTTAATGTTTCATGTATTTTGAAAATAATATGAAATATTCTATAAAAATGTTGATTTTTATAGATTTTAATGTAGTTTTAAAATATGTAAATAATTAATAAATATTCAAAATGCTATAAAACTTGATTTTATTGCATTTTTGACGATTTAAGGCATATTCAAGGATTTTCTGAAAAACTATTTTTAGATAAAATATACCTATGAGAAAGCTTCCTAAAAGAAAATCATAATATTATTGCTATACTTTTCCATAAATTTCAATTGCAGGTAGAAATTCTATTTAAAAGTGTGAAAATCTAAGTATTTTAGCTAAAAATGAGTTTTGCCAGAAAAGATTCAAACAGCTCTAAAACGTCAAATATGCAATAAAATACGATTTTAGCACATTTTCTGAGCTTTTTAATGTTTCATGTATTTTGAAAATAATATAAATATTCTATAAAAATATTGATTTTTATAGATTTTTAAGGGATTTTTTAAAATATGTAAATAATTAATAAATATTCAAAATGCTATAAAACTTGATTTTATTGCATTTTGACGTTTTAAGGCATTTTCAAGGATTTTCTGAAAAACTATTTTTACATAAAATATACTATGAGTAAGCTTCCTAAAGAAAATCATAAAATTTTGCTTACTTTTCCATAAATTTAAATTGCAGTAAAATTTTATTTAAAGAGTGTGAAAATAGTATTTTAGCTAAAAATGATTTTTAGAAAGCATCAAACCGCTCTAAAACGTGAAATATGCCATAAAATCCATTTGCAATTTTCGAGTTTAATGTTTCATTATTTTGAAAATAATATGAAATATTCATAAAAATATTATTTTATAGATTTTAATGGGATTTTTTAAAAATATGTAAAAATTTATAAATATTAAAAATTGCTAAAAAAACGTTTATTTTTCTTTTTTGAGATAAAGGATTTCAGGATTTTCTAAAAACTATTTTTAGATAAAATATACTATGGAAAGCTTCCTAAAAAAATATAAAATTTTGCTTATTTTCCCATAAATTTCAATTGAGTAGAAATTCTATTTAAAAGTGTGAAAATTTAAGTATTTTAGCTAAAAATGAGTTTTGCCAGAAAACACTCAAACCGCTCTAAAACGTCGAAATATGCAATAAAATACGATTTTAGCACATTTTTCTGAGTTTTTAATGTTTCATGTATTTTTGAAAATAATATGAAATATTCAAAAATATTGATTTTTATAGATTTTTAATGGGATTTTTAAAAATATGTAAATAATTAATAAATATTAAAAAATGCTATAAAACTTGATTTATTGCATTTTGACGATTAAGGCATTTTCAAGGATTTTCTGAAAAACTATTTTTAGATAAAATATACCTATGAGTAAGCTTCCTAAAAGAAAATCATAAAATTTTGCTTACTTTTCCCATAAATTTCAATTGCAGTAGAAATTCTATTTAAAAGTGTGAAAATCTAAGTATTTTAGCTGAAAAATGAGTTTTGCCAGAAAAGCACTCAAACGCTCTAAAACGTCGAAATATGCAATAAAATACGATTTTAGCACATTTTCTGAGCTTTTAATGTTTCATGTATTTTTCGAAAATAATATGAAATATTCTATAAAAATATTGTTTTTTATAGATTTTTAATGGGATTTTTAAAATATGTAAATAATTAATAAATATTCAAAAATGCTATAAAACTTGATTTTATTGCATTTTTGACGATTTAAAGGATTTTCAAGGATTTTCTGAAAAACTATTTTTTAGATAAAATATACATATAGTAAGCTTCCTAAAGAAAATCATAAAATTTTGCTTACTTTTCCTAAATTTCAATTGCAGTAGAAATTTATTTAAAAGTGTGAAAATCTAAGTATTTTAGCTAAAAATGAGTTTGCAGAAAACACTCAAACCGTCTAAAACGTCAAATATGCATAAAATACGATTTTAACATTTTTCTGAGTTTTTAATGTTTCATGTATTTTGAAAATAATATGAAATATTCTAAAAATATTGATTTTATAGATTTTAATGGGATTTTTAAAAAATATGTAAATAATTAATAAATATTCAAAAAATGCTATAAAACTTATTTTATTGCATTTTTGACGATTAAGGCATTTTCAAGGATTTTCTGAAAAACTATTTTTTTAGATAAAATATACCTATGAGTAAGCTTCCTAAAAAGAAAATCATAAAATTTTGCTTACTTTTCCCATAAATTTCAATTGCAGTAGAAATTCTATTTAAAAGTGTGAAAATCTAAGTATTTTAGCTGAAAAATGAGTTTTGCCAGAAAAGCACTCAAACCGCTCTAAAACGTCGAAATATGCAATAAAATACGATTTTAGCACATTTTCTGAGCTTTTAATGTTTCATGTATTTTCGAAAATAATATGAAATATTCTATAAAAATATTGATTTTTATAGATTTTTAATGGGTTTTTTTAAAAATATGTAAATAATTATAAATATTCAAAAATGCTATAAAACTTATTTTATTGCATTTTTTGACGATTTAAGGACATTTTCAAGGATTTCTGAAAAACTATTTTTAGATAAAATATATCTATGAGTAAGCTTCCTAAAAGAAAATCATAAAATTTTGCTTACTTTTCCCATAAATTTCAATTGCAGTAGAAATTCTATTTAAAAGTGTGAAAATCTAAGTATTTTAGCTAAAAAATGAGTTTTGCCAGAAAAGCACTCAAACCGCTCTAAAACGTCGAAATATTCAATAAAATACGATTTTAGCACATATTTCTGAGCTTTTTAATGTTTCATGTATTTTTCGAAAATAATATGAAATATTCTATAAAATATTGATTTTTATAGATTTTTAATGGGATTTTTTAAAAATATGTAAATAATTAATAAATATTCAAAATGCTATAAAACTTGATTTTATTGCAATTTTTGACGATTTAAGGCATTTTCAAGGATTTTCCGAGAACACTACTTTTTCTAGATAAAATATACCTATGAGTAAGCTTCCTAAAAGAAAATCATAAAATTATGTTACTTTTCCCATAAATTTCAATTGCAGTAGAAATTTTATTTAAAAGTGTGAAAATCATAAAAAATGTTTTGAAAACATAAACTCTAAACGTCAATATATTAGATTTAGCAATTTTCTGAGCTTTAATGTTTCATATTTTCAATAATATGAATATTTATAATTTGATTTTATAGATTTTAATGGATTTTAAAAATATGTAAATAATTAATAATATTCAAAAATGCTATAAAACTTATTTATTGCATTTTTGACGATTTAAGGCATTTTCAAGATTTTTGAAAACTATTTTTAGATAAAATATACCTATGGTAAGCTTCCTAAAGAAAATCATAAAATTTTGTTACTTTTCCATAAATTTCAATTGCAGTAGAAATTTATTTAAAAGTGTGAAAATTAAGTATTTTAGTAAAAATGAGTTTTGCAGAAAGCACTCAAACCGCTCTAAAACGTGAAATATGCAATAAAATCGATTTTAGCACATTTTCTGACTTTTATGTTTCATGTATTTTCGAAAATAATATGAAATATTCTATAAAAATATTGATTTTATAGATTTTAATGGGATTTTTAAAATATGTAAATAATATAAATATTCAAAATGCTATAAACTTGATTTTATTGCATTTTGACATTAAGGCATTTTCAAGATTTTCTAAAAACTATTTTTAGATAAAATATACCTATGAGTAAGCTTCCTAAAAGAAAATCATAAAATTTTGCTTACTTTTCCCATAAATTTCAATTGCAGTAGAAATTTATTTAAAAGTGTGAAAATTAAGTATTTTAGCTAAAAATGAGTTTTGCAGAAAAGCACTCAAACGCTCTAAAACGTCGAAATATGCAATAAAATACGATTTTAGCACATTTTCTGAGTTTTAATGTTTCATGTATTTTCGAAAATAATATGAAATATTCTATAAAAATATGGATTTTTATAGATTTTTAATGGGATTTTTAAAATATGTAAATAATTAATATATATTAAAAAATGCTATAAAACTTGATTTTATTGCATTTTTTGACGATTTAAGGCATTTTCAAGGATTTTCTAAAAAACTATTTTTTAGATAAAATATACCTATAAGTAAGCTTCCTAAAAGAAAATCATAAAATTTTGTTACTTCTTCCCTAAATTTCAATTGCAGTAGAAATTTATTTAAAAAGGGGAAAATTAAGTATTTTAGCTGAAAAATGAGTTTTGCCAGAAAAGCACTCAAACCGCTCTAAAACGTCGAAATATGCAATAAAATACGATTTTAGCACATTTTTCTGAGCTTTTTAATGTTTCATGTATTTTTCGAAAATAATATGAAATATTCTATAAAAATATTGATTTTATAGATTTTTAATGGGATTTTTTAAAAATATGTAAATAATTAATAAATATTCAAAAATGCTATAAAACTTGATTTTATTGCATTTTTTGACGATTTAAGGCATTTTCAAGGATTTTCTGAAAAACTATTTTTTTAGATAAAATATACCTATGAGTAAGCTTCCTAAAAGAAAATCATAAAATTTTGCTTACTTTTCCATAAATTTCAGTTGCAGTAGAAATTCTATTTAAAAGTGTGAAAATTTAAGTATTTTAGCTGAAAAATGAGTTTTGCCAGAAAAGCATTCAAACAGCTCTAAAACATCAAAATATGCAATAAAATACGATTTTAGCACATTTTTCTGAGCTTTTTATGTTTCATGTATTTTTCGAAAATAATATGAAATATTCTATAAAAATATTGATTTTTATAGATTTTTAATGGCATTTTTTAAAAATATGTAAATAATTAATAAATATTCAAAAATGCTATAAAACTTGATTTTATTGCATTTTTTGACGATTTAAGGCATTTTCAAGGATTTTGTGAAAAACTATTTTTTTAGATAAAATATACGTATGAGTAAGCTTCCTAAAAGAAAATCATAAAATTTTGCTTACTTTTCCAATAAATTTCAATTGCAGTAGAAATTCTATTTAAAAGTGTGAAAATGTAAGTATTTTAGCTAAAAAATGAGTTTTGCCAGA
Organism: Cherax destructor; assembly: GCA_009830355.1. Taxonomy (NCBI): domain Eukaryota; kingdom Metazoa; phylum Arthropoda; class Malacostraca; order Decapoda; family Parastacidae; genus Cherax; species Cherax destructor. The sequence goes on along the minus strand of WNWK01037567.1, from coordinate 11,934 downwards.
AAAGCACTCAAACCGCTCTAAAACGTCGAAATATGCCATAAAATGCGATTTTAGCACATTTTTCTGAGCTTTTTAATGTTTCATGTATTTTTCGAAAATAATATGAAATATTCTATAAAAATATTGATTTTTATAGATTTTTAATGGGATTTTTTAAAATATGTAAATAATTAATAAATATTCAAAAATATGCAATAAAATACGATTTTAGCACATTTTTCTGAGCTTTTTAATGTTTCATGTATATTTCGAAAATAATATGAAATATTCTATAAAAATATGGATTTTTATAGATTTTTAATGGGATTTTTTAAAAATAAGTAAATAATTAATAAATATTCAAAAATGCTATAAAACTTGATTTTATTGCATTTTTTGACGATTTAAGGCATTTTCAAGGATTTTCGGAAAAACTATTTTTTTAGATAAAATATACCTAAAAGAAAAGTATAAAATTTTGCTTACTTTTCCCATAAATTTCAATTGCAGTAGAAATTCTATTTAAAAGTGTGAAAATCTAAGTATTTTAGCTGAAAAATGAGTTTTGCCAGAAAAACACTCAAACTGCTCTAAAACGTCGAAATATGCCATAAAATACGATTTTAGCACATTTTTCTGAGCTTTTTAATGTTTCATGTATTTTTCGAAAATAATATGAAATATTCTATAAAATATTGATTTTTATAGATTTTTAATGGATTTTTAAAAATATGTAAATAATTAATATATATTAAAAATGCTATAAAACTTGATTTTATTGCATTTTTGACGATTTAAAGCATTTTCAAGGATTATTCTGAAAACTATTTTTTTAGATAAAATATACATATGAGTAAGCTTCCTAAAAGAAAATGATAAAATTTTGCTTATTTTTTTTTTTTTTTAAAAAAAAAAAAAAAGTGTGAAAATGTAAGTATTTTAGCTAAAAATGAGTTTTGCCAGAAAAGCACTCAAACCGCTCTAAACGTCGAAATATGCAAAAAATACTATTTTAGCACATTTTTCTGAGCTTTTAATGTTTCATGTATATTTCGAAAATAATATGAAATATTCTATAAAAATATTGATTTTTATAGATTTTTAATGGGATTTTTTAAAATATGTAAATAATTAATAAATATTCAAAATGCTATAAAACTTGATTTTATTGCATTTTTGACGATTAAAGGCATTTTCAAGGATTTTTGAAAAACTATTTTTTAGATAAAATATACCTATGAGTAAGCTTCCTAAAAGAAAATCATAAAATTAATTGAATCTAAATTTTTAATGATTAAAAAGTAAACGTTAAACTAATATCATATACGATTTGCATTTGAGCTTAATGTTTTGTATTTTCGAAAATATAAATATTCTATAAAATAGGTTTTAATGGATTTAAAAAGTAAATAATTAATAAATATTAAATGTTAAAACTATTTTATTGCATTTGACGATTATTTTCAGATTTTCTGAAAACTATTTATAAATTTATACCTAAAGAAATATAAATTTGCTTATTTTCCATAATTTCATTCAAATTATTTAAAGTGTGAAATGTTTTTACTAAAAATAGTTAGAAGCTAACGTCGAAATGCAAAATACATTTTAGCACATTTTCTAGTTTTTATTGTATTTGAAAATAATATGAAATTTCTAAAAATATTGATTTATAGTTTTAGGATTTTAAATATGTAAATAAAATATTTTAACATTTAAGGCATTCAGATTTTCAAACTATTTAGATAAAATATACCAGAGTGTCTAAAAGAAAATCATAAATTTTGCATTTCCATAAATTTCAATGGTAGAAATTATTTAAGGAAATTAATTTTAGCAAATGATTTTGCAGAAAAATTAAACGTAAAAATCAAATATGCAATAAAATCGATTTTAGACATTTTTCTGAGCTTTTAATGTTTCATGTATTTTGAAAATAATAGAAATTTCTATAAAATATTGATTTTATAGATTTTTAATGATTTTAAAATATGAAATAATTAATAAATATTAAAATGCTATAAACTGATTTTATTGCATTTTTGACGATTAAGGCATTTTCAAGGATTTTTGAAAAACTATTTTTTAGATTTAAAGAAAATCATAAAATTTTTATTTTCCATAAATTTCAATTGCAGAAAATTTATTTAAAAGTTGAAAATTAAGTATTTTAGCTAAAATGAGTTTTGTCAGAAAAATAAACGTCTAAAAGTCAAATATGCATAAAATACGATTTTAGCACATTTTCTGAGCTTTTAATGTTTCAGTATTTTCGAAAATAATATGAAATATTCTATAAAATATGATTTTAAGAATGATTTTAAAATAGTAAATAATTTAAATATTAAAATCAAAACTTATTTTGATTTTTGACGATTAAGATTTTCAAGGATTTTCTGAAAATATTTTTTAGATAAAATATACCTATAAAGTTCTAAAGAAATCATAAAATTTTGCTTACTTTTCCCATAAATTTCAATTGCAGAAAATTCTATTTAAAAGTGTGAAAATTAAGTATTTTAGCTAAAATGAGTTTTGCCAGAAAACACTCAAACGCTCTAAAACAAATATGAAATAAAATACGATTTTAGCACATTTTTCTGAGCTTTTTAATGTTTCATGTATATTTGAAAATAATATGAAATATTCTAAAAATATTGATTTTTATAGATTTTTAATGGATTTTTAAAATATTAAATAATTATAAATATTAAAAATGCTATAAAACGTTATTTTATTGCATTTTTGACGATTCAAGGCATTTTCAAGATTTTCTGAAAACTATTTTTTAGATAAAATATACCTATGAGTAAGTTTCCCTAAAAAAATCTATAAAATTTTGCTACTTTTCCCATAAATTTCAATTGCAGTAGAAATTCTATTTAAAAGTGTGAAAATCTAAGTATTTTAGCTAAAAATGAGTTTTGCCAGAAAAGCACTCAAACCGCTCTAAACGTCGAAATATGCAAAAAATACGATTTTAGCACATTTTTCTGAGCTTTTAATGTTTCATAATTTCAATTCAGTGAAATTCATTTAAAGGTGAAAATTAAGTATTTTAGCTAAAATGAGTTTTGCCAGAAACACTCAAACCGTCTAAAACGTCGAAATATGCAATAAAATACGATTTTAGAAATTTTTCTAGTTTTAATTTTCATGTATTTTCGAAAATAATATAAATATTATAAAAATATTGATTTTATAGATTTTAATGGATTTTTAAAAATATAAATAATTTAATTTCAAAATGCTATAAAACTTATTTTATTGCATTTTTGACGATTAAGCATTTTCAAGATTTCGAAAACTATTTTTAGATAAATATACCTATATAAGCTTCTAAAAGAAAATTAAAATTTGCTTACTTTTCCATAAATTTCAATTGCAGAGAATTCTATTTAAAGTGAAAATCTAGATTTTACTGAAAATGAGTTTAGAAAAGCCTCAAACCGCTCTAAAACGTCGAAATATGCAATAAAATACGATTTTAGCAATTTTCTAGTTTTAATGTTTCATGTATTTTCGAAAATAATATGAAATATTCTAAAAATATTGATTTTTATAGATTTTTAATGGATTTTTAAAAATAGTAAATAATTTATAAATATTAAAATGTTAAAACTTATTTTATTGCATTTTTGACGATTAAGGCATTTTCAAGGATTTTCGAAAACTATTTTTAGATAAAATATACTATAGTAAGCTTCCTAAAAAAATTAAAATTTTGCTACTTTTCCCATAAATTTCAATTGCAGTGAAATTCTATTTAAAAGTTGAAAATCTAAGTATTTTAGCTAAAAATGAGTTTTCCAGAAAGCACTCAAACCGCTCTAAACGTCAGAAATATGCAATAAATACGATTTTAGCACATTTTTCTGAGTTTTTAATGTTTCATATTTTTCGAAAATAATATGAAATATTTCTAAATTAATATTGATTTTTAAGATTTTTAATGGGATTTTTAAAAATATGTAAATAATTTATAAATATTAAATATGCTATAAAACTTGATTTTTATTGCATTTTTTGACGATTAAGCATTTTCAAGGATTTTTGAAAACTATTTTTTAGATAAAATATACTATGAGTAAGCTTCCTAAAAAAAATTTAAAATTTTGCATACTTTTCCATAAATTCAATTCAGTAGAAATTCTATTTAAAAGTGTGAAAATTAAGTATTTTAGCTAAAAATGAGTTTTGCAGAAAAGATCAAACCGCTCTAAAACGTCGAAATATGCATAAAATCGATTTTAGCACATTTTTCTGAGCTTTTTAATGTTTCATGTATTTTCGAATAATATGAAATATTCATAAAAATATTGATTTTTATAGATTTTAATGGATTTTTTAAAATATGTAAATAATTTATAATATTCAAAATCTATAAAACGTTATTTTATTGCATTTTTTGACGATTTAAGGCATTTTCAAGGATTTTCTGAAAAACTATTTTTAATAAAATGTACCTATGAGTAAGTTCTTAAAAAAAATCATAAAATTTGCTTACTTTCCCATAAATTTCAATTAGTAGAAATTCAATTTAAAAGTGTGAAAATGTAAGTATTTTAGCTAAAATGAGTTTTGCAAAACACTCAAACTGCTCTAAAACGTCGAAATATGCAATAAAATACGATTTTAGACATTTTTCTGAGATTTTAATGTTTCATGTATTTTCGAAAATAATATGAAATATTATAAAAATATTGATTTTTATAGATTTTTAATGGATTTTTAAAAATATGTAAATAATTTATAATTTAAAAATGCTATAAAACTTATTTTATTGCATTTTTGACGATTTAAGGCATTTTCAAGGATTTTCTGAAAACTATTTTTTAGATAAAATATACCTATGAGTAAGCTTCCTAAAAGAAAATCATAAAATTTTGCTTACTTTTCCCATAAATTTCAATTGCAGTAGAAATTCTATTTAAAAGGTGAAAATCTAATATTTTAGCTGAAAAATGAGTTTTGCCAGAAAACACTCAAACGCCAGCTCTAAACGTCGAAATATGCAATAAAATACGATTTTAGCACATTTTTCTGAGCTTTTTAATGTTTCATGTATTTTTCGAAAATAATATGAAATATTCTATAAAAATATTGATTTTTATAGTTTTAATGGGATTTTTAAAAATATGTAAATAATAATAAATATTAAAATGCTATAAAACTTATTTTTGCTTTTTACGTTTAAAGCATTTTAGATTTTCTGAAAACTATTTTAATAAAATATACCTATGAGAAGTTCCTAAAAGAAAATCATAAAATTTTGCTTACTTTTCCCATAAATTTCAATTGCAGTAGAAATTCTATTTAAAAGTGTGAAAATCTAAGTATTTTAGCTAAAATGAGTTTTGCAGAAAAGCACTCAAACCGTCTAAAACGTCGAAATATGCAATAAAATACGTTTTAGCACATTTTCTGAGCTTTTAATGTTTCATGTATTTTCGAAAATAATATGAAATATTCTATAAAAATATTGATTTTTATAGATTTTTAATGGGATTTTTAAAATATGTAAATAATTATAATATTAAAAATGCTATAAAACTTGATTTTATTGCATTTTTGACGATTTAAGGCATTTTCAAGTTTTGAAAACTATTTTTAGATAAAATATACTATATACTTAAAGAAAATCAAAAATTTTGCTACTTTCATAAATTTCAATTGCAGTGAAATTTATTTAAAAGTGTGAAAATTAAGTATTTTAGCTAAAAATGAGTTTTTCAGAAAACATCAAACCGCTCTAAAACGTCAAATATGCAATAAAATCGATTTTAACATTTTCTGAGCTTTTTAATGTTTCATGTATTTTCAAAATAATATGAAATATTCTATAAAATATTGATTTTATAGATTTTAATGGGATTTTTAAAATATGAAATAATTAATAAATATTAAAAATGTATAAAACTGATTTTATTGCATTTTTGACGATTTAAGGCATTTTCAAGGATTTTTGAAAACTATTTTTTAATAAAATATACCTATGAGTAACTTCCTAAGAAAATCATAAAATTTTGATACTTTTCCATAAATTTCAATTCAGTAGAAATTCTATTTAAAGTGTGAAAATCTAAGTATTTTAGCTAAAAATGAGTTTGCCAGAAAACATCAAACCCTCTAAAACGTCGAAATATGCAATAAAATACGATTTTACACATTTTCTAGCTTTTAATGTTTCATGTATTTTCGAAAATAATATGAAATATTTATAAAAATATTGATTTTATAGATTTTTAATGGGATTTTTAAAAATATGTAAATAATTAATAAATATTCAAAATGCTATAAAACTTGATTTATTGCATTTTTGACATTTAAGGCATTTTCAAGGATTTTTGAAAACTATTTTTAGATAAAATATACCTATGAGTAAGCTTCCTAAAATAAAATCATAAAATTTGCTTACTTTTCATAAATTTCAATTGCAGTAGAAATTTTTTTAAAATGTGAAAATTAAGTATTTTACTAAAATATAGTTTTTCAGAAAGATCAAACCGCTCTAAAACTCGAAATATGCCATAAAATGCATTTTAGCATTTTTCTGAGTTTTTAATGTTTCTGTATTTTGAAAAATATGAAATATTCTATAAAATATTGATTTTTATAGATTTTAATGGGATTTTTAAAAATATGTAAATAATTTATAATATTCAAAATCTATAAAACGTTATTTTGCATTTTTGAGATTAAGCATTTTCAGGTTTTCTGAAAACTATTTTTAAATAAAATATACTATGAGTAACTTCTAAAGAAAATCATAAAATTTGCTACTTTTCCATAAATTTCAATTTCAGTAGAAATTTAATTTAAAGTGTGAAAATGTAAGTATTTTAGCTAAAAATGATTTTGCCAGAAAAAACTCAAACCGCTTAAAACGTCGAAATATGCAATAAAATACGATTTTAGCACATTTTTCTGAGATTTTAATGTTTCATGTATTTTCGAAAATAATATGAAATATTCTAATTAATATTGATTTTATAGATTTTTAATGGGATTTTTAAAATATGTAAATAATTTATAAATATTGAAAAATGCTATAAAACGTTATTTTATTGCATTTTTGACGATTTAAGGCATTTTCAAGATTTTCTGAAAAACTATTTTTTAGATAAAATATACCTATGAGTAAGCTTCTAAAGAAAATCATAAAATTTTGTTACTTTTCATAAATTTCAATTGCAGTAAATTTATTTAAAAGTGTGAAAATCTAAGTATTTTAGCTAAAAATGAGTTTTAGAAAAGCACTCAAACCGCTCTAAAACGTCGAAATATGCAATAAAATACGATTTTAGACATTTTTCATGTATTTTCGAAAATAATATGAAATATTCTCAATTAATATTGATTTTATAGATTTTTATGGGATTTTTTAAAAATATGTAAATAATTTATAAATAATAAAAAATGCTATAAAACGTTATTTTATTGCATTTTTGACGATTCAAGGCATTTTCAAGGATTTTCTGAAAAACTATTTTTTACATAATATAATTGATAATTCTAAAAAATATAATTTTGTACTTTCTAAAATTTAAATGCAGTAAATTCTATTTAAAATGTGAAAATTATATTTTAGCTAAAAATAGTTTTGTAGGAAGCACTAAACTTAAAACGTCAAAATATGCCATAAAATCATTTAGCATTTTCTGAGCATTTAAATTTTCATTATTTTTGGAAAATAATATGAAATATTCTAAATTAATATTGATTTTTATAGATCTTAATGGATTTTTTAAAATATGTACATAATTTATAAATATTCAAAATTGCTTTAAAACGTTATTTTATTTCATTTTTGACGATTCAAGATTTTAGGATTTTCTAAAAACTATATTTTTAGATAAAATATAATATGATAAGCTTCCTAAAAGAAAATTATTAAAATTTTGCTTACTTTTCCCATAAATTTCAATTGCAGTAGAAATTCTATTTAAAAGTGTGAAAATCTAAGTATTTTAGCTAAAAATGAGTTTTGCCAGAAAAACTCAAACGCTCTAAACGTCCAAATATGCAATAAAATACGATTTTAGCACATTTTTCTGAGCTTTTAATGTTTCATGTATTTTCGAAAATAATATGAAATATTCTATAAAATATTTTTTTATAGATTTTAATGGGATTTTTAAAATATGTAAATAATTAATAAATATTCAAAAATGCTATAAAACTTGATTTTATTGCATTTTTTGACGATTTAAGGCATTTTCAAGGATTTTGTGAAAAACTATTTTTTTAGATAAAATATACCTATGAGTAAGCTTCCTAAAAGAAAATCATAAAATTTTGCTTACTTTTCCCATAAATTTCAATTTCAGTAGAAATTCAATTTAAAAGTGTGAAAATGTAAGTATTTTAGCTAAAAAATGAAATATTCTAAATTAATATTGATTTTTATAGATTTTTAATGGGATTTTTTAAAAATATGTAAATAATTTATAAATATTCAAAAATGCTATAAAACGTTATTTTATTGCATTTTTGACGATTCAAGGCATTTTCAAGGATTTTCTGAAAAACTATTTTTAGATAAAATATACTTATGAGTAAGCTTCCAAAAAGAAAATCATAAAATTTTCCTTACTTTTCCAATAAATTTCAATTGCAGTAGAAATTCTTTTTAAAAAAGTGTGAAAATCTAAGTATTTTAGCTGAAAAATGAGTTTTGCCAGAAAAGACTCAAACCGCTCTAAAACGTCGAAATATGCAATAAAATACGATTTTACAAATTTTTCTGAGCTTTTTAATGTTTCATGTATTTTTCGAAAATAATATGAAATATTCTATAAAAATTTGATTTTTATAGATTTTAATGGGATTTTTTAAAATATGTAAATAAATAATAAATATTAAAATGCTATAAAACTTGATTTTATTGCATTTTTGACGATTAAGGCATATTAAGGATTTTCTGAAAAACTATTTTAATAAATTCCTATGAAAAGCTTCTAGAAAATCATAAATTTTGCACTTTCCCATAATTTATGCGTAGAAATTCATTTAAAGTGTGAAAATCTAAGTATTTTAGCTAAAAATGAGTTTTGAAAAGAATCAAAGCTTAAACTCAAATTCAATATTGAGAACATTTTTTGATAATGATGTATTTTAATAATATGAAATATTCTTAAAAATATTGATTTTATAGATTTTTAATGGGATTTTTAAAATATGTAAATAATATAAATATTAAAATGTTATAAAACATTTTTTTATTACATTTTTTGACGATTCAAAGGCATTTTCAAGGATTTTCTGAAAAACTATTTTTTTAGATAAAATATACCTATGAGTAAGCTTCCTAAAAGAAAATCATAAAATTTTGCTTACTTTTCCCATAAATTTCAATTGCAGTAGAAATTCTATTTAAAAGTGTGAAAATCTAAGTATTTTAGCTGAAAAATGAGTTTTGCCAGAAAAGCACTCAAACCGCTCTAAAACGTCGAAATATTCAATAAAATACGATTTTAGCACATTTTTCTGAGCTTTTTAATGTTTCATGTATTTTCGAAAATAATAGAAATATTCTATAAAAATATTATTTTTATAGATTTTAATGATTTTAAAATATGTAAATAATTTAATATTCAAAAATGCTATAAAACTTATTTTATTGCATTTTTGACGATTTAAGGCATTTTCAAGGATTTTCTGAAAAACTATTTTTTTTTTTTTCAGAAAAAAGAAATTCAATTAATTTAAAAGTGTGAAAATGTAAGTATTTTAGCTAAAAATGAAATATTCTATAAAAATTGATTTTTATAGATTTTTAATGGGATTTTTAAAAATTTGTAAATAATTTATATATATTCAAAAATTCTATAAAACGTTATTTTATTGCATTTTTGACGATTCAAGGCATTTTCAAGGATTTTCTGAAAAACTATTTTTTTAGATAAAATATACCTATGAGTAAGCTTCCTAAAAGAAAATCATAAAATTTTGCTTACTTTTCCATAAATTTCAATTGCAGTAGAAATTCTATTTAAAAGTGTGAAAATCTAAGTATTTTAGCTGAAAAATGAGTTTTGCCAGAAAAGCACTCAAACCGCTCTAAAACGTCGAAATATGCAATAAAATACGATTTTAGCACATTTTTCTGAGCTTTTTAATGTTTCATGTATATTTCGAAAATAATATGAAATATTCTATAAAAATGTTGATTTTTATAGATTTTTAATGGGATTTTTTAAAATATGTAAATAATTAATATATATTCAAAAATGCTATAAAACTTGAGTTTATTGCATTTTTTGACGATTTAAGGCATATTGAAGGATTTTCTAAAAAACTATTTTTTTAGATAAAATATACCTATGAAAAAGCTTCCTAAAAGAAAATCATAATATTTTGCTTACTTTTCCCATAAATTTCAGTTGCAGTAGAAATTCTATTTAAAAGTGTGAAAATCTAAGTATTTTAGCTAAAAAATGAGTTTTGCTAGAAAAGCACTCAACCGCTCTAAAACGTCGAAATATGCAATAAAATACGATTTTAGCACATTTTTCTGAGCTTTTAATGTTTCATGTATTTTTGAAAAAAATTGAAATATTCTATAAAAATATTTATGATTTTTAATGGGATTTTTTAAAAATATGTAAATAATAATAAATATAAAAAATGCTATAAAACTTATTTTATTGCATTTTTGACATTAAGGCATTTTCAAGGATTTTCTGAAAACTATTTTTAATAAAATATACCTATGAGTAAGCTTCCTAAAAGAAAATCATAAAATTTTGCTTACTTTTCCATAAATTTAATTCAGTAGAAATTCTATTTAAAAGTGTGAAAATCTAAGTATTTTAGCTAAAAAATGAGTTTTGCCAGAAAAAAACTCAAACCGCTCTAAAACGTCCAAATATGAATAAAATACGATTTTAGCACATTTTTCTGAGCTTTTAATGTTTCATGTATTTTTCGAAAATAATATGAAATATTCTATAAAAATATTATTTTATAGATTTTAATGGGATTTTTTAAAATATGTAAATAATTATTAAATATTCAAAATGCTATAAAACTTGATTTTATTGCATTTTTGACGATTTAAAGTTTGCATTTTCATAAAGATTTTCTAAAAAAAATATTTTTTTTTCATAAAATTCAAATTTAAAAGTGTGAAAATGTAAATATTTTAGCTAAAAAAATGAAATTTAATTCTAATTTAATTTTTGATTTTTATAAAATTTTTATTGGGATTTTTATTTTAAAATATGTAAATAATTTATATTTATTCAAAATGCTATAAACTTATTTTATTGCATTTTTGACGATTAAGGCATTTTCAAGTTTTCTGAAAAATTATTTTTTAATAAATATACCTAGAGTAAGCTTCCTAAAAGAAAATCATAAAATTTTGTTACTTTTCCCATAAATTTCAATTGCAGTGAAATTCTATTTAAAAGTGTAAAAATCTAAGTATTTTAGCTGAAAAATGAGTTTTGCCAGAAAACACTCAAAACGCTCTAAAACGTCGAAATATGCAATAAATACGATTTTAGCACATTTTTCTGAGCTTTTTAATGTTTCATGTATTTTTCGAAAATAATATGAAATATTCTAATTAATATTGATTTTTATAGATTTTTAATGGATTTTTAAATATTAAATAATTTATAAATATTAAAAATGTTCAAAACGTTATTTTATTGCATTTTTGACGATTAAGGATTTTCAGGATTTTCTGAAAAACTATTTTTAGATAAAATATACCTATGAGTAAGCTTCCTAAAGAAAATCATAAAATTTTGCTTACTTTTCCCATAAATTTCAATTCAGTAGAAATTCTATTTAAAAGTGTGAAAATCTAAGTATTTTAGCTAAAAATGGTTTTAAAACATCAAACCGTAAAACGTCAAATATGCAATAAAATGATTTTAGCAATTTTTATTATTTTCGAAATAATATGAAATATTCTAATTAATTTATTTTTATAGTTTTTAA
>WNWK01037566.1:0-18437 GCA_009830355.1 Cherax destructor | reverse complement strand
CGGGTATAAGGCTGAGGAGAAGATGGGGAACTCACAAGTAACGATCAAGAGGTATTGAGGAGCTCAACTTGAGTTTAAAGGGGTATTCACAGTGGAGGAAGGAAGGCAGCTGGGTAGACAGGACGGTGCATCACATAAAAAGGGATGTATCAAGTGCTGAGGGCATACACACAACTGAGGAGGGGTGAAGCAGTTACTCAGTAACCTTGATACCTAAAAGGGCGTGGGTCCGGACAATATCTCCCCGTGGGTTTTTTGGGGGAAGGAGCCAGGTACTGAGTGTGCCACTTACCATAATATTCAACACATCCCTTGAAACTGGGCAGCTACCTGGGGTATGGAAAAAGGCCAACGTAGTCTCCATCTTTAAAGGAGACAGAAAGAGGCACTAAACTATAGACCGGTGCCCTTTACGTGTATAGTGTGCAAAGTCCTGGAGAAAATCATCAGGAAAAGAATGGTGGAGCATCTGAGCTGAACAGGATAATAAACACCAGACAGCAGGATTCCGGGAAGGCAAATCCTGTGTAACAAACCTCCTGGAGTTCTATGATAAAGTAACAGAGGTAAGGAAAAGAGAGAGAAGGGTGGGTTGATTGACATTTCCTGGACTGCAGGAAGGCCTTCGACACAGTTCCTCACATGAGATTAGTAAAGAGTTGGAAGAACAAGCATGTATAACAGGAAGGGCACTGGAATGGATCAGGGAATACCTCACAGGAGGCAACAATGGGTCATGGTGCGTGATGAGGTATCACAGTGGGCGCCTGTAGAGTGGTGTACCGCAGGGGTCAGTCCTAGGACCAGTGTTATTCTTGGTATGTAAATGACATGACGGACGGGATAGACTCAGAAGTGTCTCTGTTCGCAGATGATGTGAAATTAATGAGGAGAATCACATCGGAAGAGGACCAAGCAGGACTTCAAACAGACCTGGACAAGCTTGACATCTGGTCTAGCAACTGGCTTCTCGAATTCAATCCCACCAAATGCAAAGTCATGAAGATCGGAGAAGGGCAAAGAAGACCGCTGACAGAGTACAGGCTAGGTGGACAAAGGCTACAAACCTCGGCGAAGGAGAAAGACCTTGGGGTGAGTATAACGCAAAGCACGTCTCCGGAGGCACACATCAACCAGATAACTGCGGCAGCATATGGGCGACTGGCAAACCTAAGATTAGCGTTCCGTTACCTTAACAAGGAATCTTTCAAGACACTGTACACCGTGTACTTCAGGCCCATACTAGAATATGCAGCACCAGTCTGGAACCCACACCTGGTCAAGCACGTAAAGAAACTAGAGAAAGTGCAAAGGTTTGTGACAAGGTTAGTTCCACAACTCAGGGGACTGTCCTATGAAGAAAGGTTGAGGGAAATAGGACTAACAACACTGGAGGAAAGAAGGGTCAGAGGAGACATGATAACGACATACAAAATACTGCGGGGAATCGACAAGGTAAACAGTGACAGGATGTTCCAGAGAGGGAACACAGAAACAAGGGGACACAACTGGAAGCTGAAGACTCAGATGAGTCAAAGGGATGTTAGGAAGCATTTCTTCAGCCATAGAGTAGTCAGGAAGTGGAATAGTCTAGAGAAAGATATAGTGGAGGCAGGAACCATACATAGTTTTAAGACAAGGTATGATAAAGCTCATGGAGCAGGGAGAGCAGAGACCCAGTAGCGGACAGCGAAGAGGCGGGGCTAGGAGCTGAGTCTCAACCCCTGCAACCACAATTAGGTGAGTACAATTAGGTGAGTACGAAATGTCATCATATCAAAAACAATATACTCAGATCACAATATAAAAGAGGTCGAGACATGTATGCGGGGGGCCCCAGACCGACAAAATGTGATTAGTCACGATGGAGCCTTCACCAAATTCAACTTCAATAACAAAAATATAAGGTGGGACCAAGTAAACCAAGTCCTGAATGATATAAACTGAGAAGATAGCCTAAGCATCTCAGATCCTAACCAATGTCTAGAACAAATTAACTGCTCAAGACAAATTCCCATAAGGAAAAGGAGGAGAATATGTAAACTGGAAAGAGAAAGGCGCTCCCTATACAGGCGAAGGCAAAGAATAGCAGAGCGGCAACAAGAGGCCAATATATCTGAAATACGTAGGGAGACACTGGTCAGAGAAATAGCAAACATCTTACTAAAACTAAAGGAATCTTACATAAATCAAGAAATGCGGGAAGAACTAAAAGCCATAAATGAAACTGAAAGAAACCCAAAGTATTTCTTTTCTTATGCCAAATCAAAATCGAGAACAACATCCAGTATTGGGCCCCTACTTAAACGGGATGGGTCCTACACAGATGACAGCTAGGAAATGAGTGAGCTACTAAAGTCCCAGTATGACTCAGTTTTTAGCGAGCCGCTAACCAGACTGAAAGTCGAAGACCTAAATGAATTTTTTATGAGTGCCACAGAACTTGATAGACGCAAACCTATCTGACATTATCCTGATGCCAAATGACTTCGAAGAGGCGATAAATGACATGCCCATGCACTCCGCCCCAGGCCCAGACTCATGGAACTCCGTGTTCATCAACAACTGCAAGAAGCCCCTATCACGTGCTTTTAACATCCTATGGAGAGGAAGCATGGGCACTGGGGTCGTCCTGCAGTTACTAAAAACAACACACACAGCCCCACTCCACAAAGGGGGCAGTAAAGCATTGGCAAAGAACTACAGAGCTAACATCCCATATCATAAAATTTTTTGAAAGGGTTCTAAGAAGCAAGATCGCCACTCATCTAGATACCCATCAATTACACAACCCAGGGCAGCATGGGTTTAGAGCAGGTCGCTCCTGTCTGTCCCAACTACTGGACCGCTACGACAAGGCCCTGGATGCTCTAGAAGACAAACAGAATGCAGATGTTGTAGCCAGCCAGCCAAGCCAAGCCAGCCAAGCCAAGCCAGCCAAGCCAAGCCAGCCAGCCAAGCCAGCCAGCCTGCCTAACACGTATTACACGTTCCAGAATTGTTTCTCTTTACTTAGGGCATAAGTTATAAGACATTCTGTAAGGATGTTGCACATGGGTTATTATCAAGGTTTTTCATATTTCCTCGACCACTTATGGCCAAATCCATCTCAGAGCTACTAAACTCAGGGTCACATCACTTTCCCCTTAAAATGGGAGAGTTAATACTACATGAAATCAGTGAATGTCAGGTGTTTGCTCTAGCTGGCGCTCAATTGAACTGGTGCTCCCACAAGGTACTAAGTGGTCCCATATTTTTTTAATACAGTGCACACCAAGGGCTAAGACCCATTCTATGCTGACCAGGCATCTCAGGCCAATCGTGCCAAATTTGGAGGCAGGAAAAATAAAACGTAAATATACGTTTGGGGCAGCAGCGGTACTAACGTATATATATGTTTGGACCGTTTATGGGTTAATACTCCCAGAGGGAACATTAACGCCGGGATAATGGATAAAGACCACTGTTCCGCGCGTTTATGTGCATAAAAGACAATCCACATTAGCGGTATATTACATAGTGTGCACAGCTTCCTGTTTTGACATTACTGTGAATAGACAAATGTTGAAGAACGTTCCAGACTATTACATGTGACATTCCTCAACGACTTCTTCAATCAAGACAGCATTTTCCGGGTGACAATTAAGGGTCTGATACAAATACCCAGGTAAGTCTGCTCAGACATTTAGAAGTTCTATTGACTGTGCAGTTAGGAACTGATGTATGTTCTAGGCAGATTTATCATACATCCGGTGAACTATGGGCTTTTTAGCCCAACCCAGTAAGTTATTCAATATTCAGTTACTGAATGTATATTGCTATACGCTCCTCAGGGGCAATTATTCACATACTCACTTTATATATACTTGTCCCTAACAGCTACGTAGTGGTAGAACACACTGAGTCATATCGGAGGAACTGTCTGGCCACAGCTGCAGAAAGTTGACCCAGCAACAAAGATAAGTACAGCATTCAATTGTTGGTATTCTACCAATGTAATTTTACCACAGAAATAGTTAAACAGTCATGGTAACATCACACAGTGTTTGATAAGGCCTACTTTTAATAGATAAATGGTCCCTTTCTTTTCTACATACCCTGACCTGGTTAAAATAATTATAGTGGTACATGTATTTTGTCTTAATTATTATTATTATTACAATCAAAACTAAGCACTAAACTAAATTTGTCTTAAGAGTATTATATATATTTCAACAAATAACCAATGGAACTTACTGTTACTATGAAATCAGCATCTGGTAGATTGTCTGTGAAGTTCGAGAGCAGAATCTTGTCATCCTCCCAAGTCAACTGAGACCAGCTATTTTTTCCATTAGTCACACATATTGTTAACGGGTGCCACAAGACAGAGTTTGACATTACTGCAGCAAATGTACCTCTTGATTTACCCTTGATATCAATATCTACTGTCTTTTTTTTTGTTGAAGTTGTAGTGTGTTCTTCCTTTAAAGCAGTAGTGTGTTCTTCAGAGTCTAGTTTGCAGCTAACTAAAACATTTGAATGAGTCAGGTTTGTAGCCATAGCATGCAAAGTACTACACTCAGCCTCACAGTCCAAAATTGCCTGTATTCCCTTAGTTTTCTTAACAACTTTAGAATTATCATTTAGTTTTAACTCCAGATGCATGATATTTTTGCCATTCTTAAAGACATTTAAAAATGACATAATTAATTTCTCAACATTCTCACATGACTCTGCTTTCAGGGTTTTTATAATATTAGCAATTTCAACTTTCTGGTTGTCTAGATGTTTTTTCTTCTCTTCAACAATTACCTTGGCAGTAACGATGTCATGACTTTCTTGGCGGTGATCATTGATAATGCAAATTCCACACACAGGCAACTGGCACTTGCGACACCAGTATCCTAAAGATTCACCATGTTTCTTGCACATCTCAAGCTGTATGAAGAATTCAACATATGACATACAATATCAAGAATATATTAGTTTATTGTACCTTAACACAGGAACAAATAGCATACTAATACAGTGGTACCTCGACTTACGATGGTCCCCAAACACACCCTTTTATGTAAGTTTATTTTTTTAAATGCTTTTGTAAGTGTACTTTTAGGGGTCTAAACAGACTAGTCTATTTTACATTATTTCTTAAGGAGATAAATTCGTTTGGTAATGGCACTTGAACAGCATTATGGAATGAAAAAATATCGTAAGTCGAGGTACCACTGTATGTGGTACCTACCTCTTTTATCATATCTTTGAATCTCAAGCTAGCATTATTATTTATTATAGTATTGTGGCTTGTACACCTGCTCATAACCAAGGTAGAAATGAAAAATGAGCAAACGTCAGCAGAGAGTAAATACTCGTACAGTAGAGTCCCACTTATATGGCAGGTTAGGTTCCAGGCTACTGCCGGAAAGCGGACATCGCCGGAAAGAAGAACTCCATTTTTTTCAACTTATAAATAAATACAAATGCCAGATAACAAGTGTACACTAACATATATTAAGTTAACAGTAGAACAATGCATTTAAAATCAATAAAAAGTAAAATACATACACAATACATTCATTACTTACCTTAAAATATTTGTAGTCTTAATGTAGGGTGAGAGGTGAGTAGTATTTATTAGTAGGAAATCAGATGTAGGTAGCCAGTAGGTGTAGGTAACCGGGAAGCCCACCTAGCTCCCATTCCCAAACGTAATGTACAATATTTAAAGCGGCACAGAGTGAAAGTATTTCCATTGACATACCATGTTCACTGAGTTTAATAATTTTTAACTACCTTTCGATGCTATCATAAACGAAGGGAGAAGTGATGAAAAGTCATGCCGAGAATTGTAAGCAAAGCCGAGTTCATTAAGGGGAGTCACTGGGTCAAAGGCAGACTGATACACATTTTCTCTGGTGCTGGACCAGAAGATATGGAGCTTTTTTCCTTGGCCTGGGTATATCTCAGCCCGGCTACATCTCTTTATATGCTATATAACGTATTTCTTACATAATTTTGAAGAAAATATCATAGATGGATTAATGAAAATGTCTATATTAACGTAAAAAGGAATAAAGATTTTATTACTTTGCAAAGGTTACAATGTGTAATTACAATTTTGATTTAAGTACAAAGAAAGCCACTATCATGCCCGGGCATTTCAGGCAGACTAATCCTAGTACATAATAACTACTTAAGGCTAGACAAGATAAGAGTGGTTACAATTTTAATAAATTTTTATTTTATCGTAAAGCTAATGCGAGTTAGTCAAGGTGGTCCAGTGACTCTCAACCTGGTCCTAGTGCCATTAAAAGAAAAAGGAGGACAGTAACCCCAGAAAAGAACTTGGTACCTGCAGTGTTAATGGAAGGGGATTCCCCTTCCAAACACTAGCATACTAGTTCCTCTCCCCTCCTTCCATCTTCCACACATCAACAACTCTTAGATAAAGGTAAGTGTTAAGTTATTATACTGTTTTATTTATTTGTGGTAATTTATATATACATGTATCAATCTTTTCTGTGTAAGTTAATGTGTAAACAATATTTATTTTAATACTTTTGGGTGTCTGGAACAGATTAATTGAATTTCCATTATTTCTCATGGAGAAAATAGATTCGGATTAAGTTATACAGTCAACCCCCGGTGTTCGACGACGTTGGTGTTCGTCCAAATCAGTGTTCAACCGTTTTTTTAACGAGAATTTTACCTTGGTATTAGCCGATCTGCTCGGAGTTGGCGATTCGTCCCGGACGCGTACGCATGACCCAGCTGGGTCCGGGCACTCCACTCAGCGTCAGTGTGCTATTGTTTACAAGCGAGCGACCATCACCCACACATTCATGCCAGTATATTGTCATTATTCCACTGTTTTTAGTGCTTGCAACTGCTAAATAAGCCACCATGGGCCCCAAGAAAGCTCCTAGTGCCAGCCCTGTGGTTAAGAGTGTAGCAGGGATGCAGGGAGTGTAGCATTCATGCAGGGAGTGTAGCATTCATGCTGGGAGTGTAGCAGGCATGCAGGGAGTGTAGCAGGCATGCAGGGAGTGTAGCAGGCATGCAGGGAGTGTAGCAGGCATGCAGGGAGTGTAGCAGGCATGCAGGGAGTGTAGCAGGCATGCAGGGAGTGTAGCAGGCATGCAGGGAGTGTAGCAGGCATGCAGGGAGTGTAGCATTCATGCAGGGAATGTAGCAGGCATGCAGGGAGTGTAGCATTCATGCAGGGAGTGTAGCATTCATGCAGGGAGTGTAGCAGGCATGCAGGGAGTGTAGCATTCATGCAGGGAGTGTAGCAGGCATGCAGGGAGTGTAGCATTCATGCAGGGAGTGTAGCATCCATGCAGGGAGTGTAGCAGGCATGCATGGAGCGTAGCAGGCATGCAGGGAGTGTAGCAGGAAGGCAAGGACTTGTTACCTGATGTCTTTATAGAAGGGGATTTCCCTTCCAAACAATGAAAAAACTTCCATCCTCTCCCCTCCTCCCGTCTTCCACACATCAACAACTCTTCAATAAATGTAAGTGACATGTTATTGTACTATTATTTCTTTATTTCTCATAAAATTGTGTGTAATTGAATGTCTATATGTTGTAAAAAAATATTTTATTTTAATACTTTTGGATGTCTGGAACGGATTAATTTTATTTCCATTATTTCTTATGGGGAAAATAGAATCGGAGTTCGTCCAAATCGGTGTTCGACGGGCCCTCTGGAACGGATTAATAATGAGAACCGGGGATTGATTGTATTCGGTTTAAGTTAAGCCCTCTGGAACAGATTAATAACGTAATCCGGGGGTCCACTGTAAGCTAATTTACATTATTCCTTATGGGAACAAATTCGTTTTGTATCGGCACTCGAACAGCATTCTGAAATGAATTAAGCACGTAACTCAAGGTATGTACCACTGTACTGGTAAATAGGCTTTACAATTATGATTGGACAGTGATAAGTTGCACGGATGTAAATGATTATTATTATTATTATTAACACATTGGTTGTTTCCCATCAAGGCAGGGTGGCCCGATGAAGAAAAACTTTCATCATCATTCACTCCATCACTGTCTTGCCAGAGGCGTGCTTACACTACAGCTACAAAACTGCAACATTAAGGGAGAGGCGAGCCTTTTTTGAGTGATTAGGAAAGGAAGATTGAAAAATTATGGAAAAAATGTTTTCCTACCAAAAAACAGTGCATCATCCTGGCAACAATTTGGTGTAATCAGCTTGTTTATATCATATTTCTAAGTATGTTTTTCCTTAAATGTAATTTTTTTGTTCTTGCTGTCATAAATAATACATGTTGGCAATTAGTGTTTTTTGTTTTAAAAAAAATTAAAATTTTTATGATTGTTTCATTAAAAAAACACTACAAAGCAACATCTCTGATGCCTCCATTCAAGTGCAGCGACTCATGCCACCTCAGTGGCCTCTGGGGTCTCAACAAGTGTTGATGTATGCAACACGCTGAGATTTTTTGCGAAAAGTAATAATAGGATTGTCATGATTTTTGCACACATTATTGAGTAATGATGGCTCTACAACCAACTAATGCGGATTTCTGATATCTTTTACAGCTTTGTTTTTATTGATTTTTTTTCCCACAAAACAAATAAAAAACAAATCACTAACTTCAACATTTTTTATAATGGAATCTACTGACATTTTTGCTAAAATGGCCTGGGTTAACAATTATATAGCCTTTATCTTTCATCTGATGCTAACTAGAGCATTGTACATCTTCCCAATTTTGTACAGTGGACCCCCGGTTTTCGTGATTTTTTCTTTCCAGAATGCTGTTTAAGTGCCATTACCAAATTAATTTATTCCCATAAGGAATAATGTAAATTGAAATAGTCCTTTTAGACCCCCAAAAATACACTTACAAAAGCACTTACAAAAAATACACTTACATAACTGTTCGAGTTTGGAATATAACGAACACCGGGGGTCCACTGTATACAGTAGATCGTCATTTAGCACTAGATTATGTTGCACGTTATGGGTATTGCACGATTGAAGAATTGCGGCACATTATTATCTAACACGACGTAAAAATGATATTACAATTTTCGCGGGAGGGGAAAAATTTTTGAACGCACGGTAGCCCGCGGTGGGTTAAACCATTAAGTCAGTGGGGGTCCTACTGAGGGTGGCTATGAGCCACATCAAGTGTTTAATGCTGACAAGAGAAGTGTTTTCTGGAAGAAAATGCCAACACGAACTTATATCAGTCAGCAAAAGAAAAGTGCACCAGGCTTCAAGACAGCAAAGGATCGCTTCACCTTGCTCCTTTGCGGTAATGCATCAGGTGATTTCAAGTGTAAGCCCAATCCTCGTCCTTAGAGGAAAAGGGAATTTGTTTTTCCTTCCTGCAAACTGTAAGTTTATTCAGATACACGGGGCCAGGAGCTGAGTCTCGACCCCTGCAACCACAATTAGGCGAGTACAGTTACATTGATTATCATACATAGCAGCATATGTGTAGAGAACCTAGGATAACCCAAAAAAAAGTCAGACAATGGAAATAAGTCACTCTGACTTTTTTGGGTTATCCTAGGTTCTCTACACATATGCTGCTATGTATGATAATCTTCGTAACTGTATCTGTGTATACAGTTACCTGAATAAACTTACTTACAGTTTGCGGGAAGGAAAAACAAATAACCATTCCCACAAGCAGCCGCCTTGTTGTGGTTCAGCGGACACCACTGGCCTTCCCCAGCCACCCCGGACCCCACCATCCCAGCATTCGTATGTATTTCATACGCGTCAAAAAAAAGTCCTCTGCTACAAGCCAGCTGTTTGTGAAGAATGAGAGAGAGTGAATTGTGTTTTGATCTTTAAATTACTATATCTTGTATCTGCCAAGCAATCATGACACCCAATAGGCATACCAGTGTTGCTCAAAGTGGCAAGAAAAGGTATAAGCATTTAAGTCTTAGAATTAACGAAGAAAACAAAGATATTAGACAAGACATAACCCGTGGCCGTAATGAAGTGTTACTTTGTACACATAAAAAGAGGTAAACATAAGTTTGTGACTGACTGACTGACTTACTGACTGACTTGACTGACTGACTTAGTGACTGACTTGACTGACTGACTGACTGACTGACTTGACTGACTGACTGACTTGACTGACTTACTGACTTACTGACTTACTGACTGAATGACTTGACTGACTTACTGACTTGACTGACTTACTGACTGAATGACTTACTGACTGAATGACTTGACTGACTTACTGACTGAATGACTTGACTGACTTACAGACTGAATGACTTGACTGACTTACTGACTGAATGACTTGACTGACTTACTGACCGACTGAATGACTTGACTGACTTACTGACTGACTGAATGACTTACTGACTGAATGACTTACTGACTGAATGACTTGACTGACTTACTGACTGAATGACTTGACTGACTTACAGACTGAATGACTTGACTGACTTACAGACTGAATGACTTGACTGACTTACAGACTGAATGACTTGACTGACTTACTGACTGAATGACTTGACTTACTGACTGAATGACTTGACTGACTGACTGAATGACTTGACTGACTGACTGAATGACTTGACTGACTTACTGACTGAATGACTTACTGACTGAATGACTTACTGACTGAATGACTTACTGACTGAATGACTTACTGACTGAATGACTTGACTGACTGAATGACTTGACTGACTTACTGACTGAATGACTTGACTGACTTACTGACTGAATGACTTGACTGACTTACTGACTGAATGACTTGACTGACTTACTGACTGAATAACTTGACTGACTTACTGACTGAATGACTTGACTGACTTACTGAATGACTTGACTGACTTACTGAATGACTTGACTGACTTACTGAATGACTTGACTGACTTACTGAATGACTTGACTGACTTGACTGACTGACTGACTTGACTGACTTGACTGACTTGACTGACTTGACTGACTTGACTGACTGACTGACTTGACTGACTTACTGACTTACTGACTGAATGACTTGACTGACTTACTGACTTGACTGACTTACTGACTGAATGACTTACTGACTGAATGACTTGACTGACTTACTGACTGAATGACTTGACTGACTTACAGACTGAATGACTTGACTGACTTTGCGAATGACTTGACTGACTTGACCGACTGAATGACTTGACTGACTTACTGACTGACTGAATGACTTACTGACTGAATGACTTGACTGACTTACTGACTGAATGACTTGACTGACGACTGAATGACATGACACGACTGAATGACTTGACTGACTTACGACTGAATGACTTGACTGACTTACGACTGAATGACTTGACTGACTCGACTGAGACATGACTTGACTGAATGACTTGACGACTTACTGACTGAATGACTTGACTGACTGAATGACTTGACTGACTGAATGACTTGACTGACTTACTGACTGAATGACTTACTGACTGAATGACTTGACTGACTTACTGACTGAATGACTAACTGACTGAATGACTTGACTGACTGAATGACTTGACTGACTTACTGACTGAATGACTGACTGACTTACTGAATGACTTGACTGACTTACTGACTGAATGACTTGACTGACTGACTGAATGACTTGACTACTGACTGAATGACTTGACTGACTTACTGAATGACTTGACTGACTTACTGAATGACTTGACTGACTTACTGAATGACTACTGACTTACTGAATGACTTGACTGACTTACTGAATGACTTGACTGACTTACTGAATGACTTGACTGACTTACTGAATGACTTGACTGACTTACTGAATGACTGACTGACTTACTGAATGACTTGACTGACTACTGAATGACTTGACTGACTTACTGAGACTGACTTACGAAGCTTGACTGACTTACTGAATACACTCTGATCTGACTTACTGTACTGAATGACTTGACTGACTTACTGAATGACTTGACTGACTTACTGAATGACGCTGACTACTGAATGCTTGACTGACTTACTACTGACTTGACTGACTTACTGAATGACTTGACATGACTTACTGAAACTGACTTAAAGTTAGACACTCAGTACAACCATCGACTTCAGTTCCAGAACCTCTACTATCCACCTCAGCCCAGTAGGGCCACAGCATAACTCTCCACTCTCTTCACAATCATCCACAAACACAAGCACCCACAATTTATGGTAAATACTATTATTTCTGTTACATTTGTAGTCTTAAGCAGTAAAAACAACATAATACATCACGATAATGAACTACAATTACATATTCACTTTTATTTTTGTAAGATCTGTTGGTCTAAAAAAAACTTGTTTGGCTTTTTGGGGACTCCCAGGAACGTAACCCCATTTTTCCCATATATATAACACAAAATGATCTAACACATTTTCTTTTCAGGAACGTAACTACCGTGCTAAATGACGATCTACTGTATTAAAGTTTTGTGACCCCTAAAATTTGGCACAATTTATTTTTTTTCTATCTAACTTAAAGGCAAAAAATCATAACAAAGACAGTGTATAGGTTTTTAACCCTTTCAGGGTCCAAGGCCAGTTTTGGAAGGGGTGCGCCAGTGTCCAAGAATTTAAAAAAAAAAAAAAATTCTTATCTTTTCTTATGAAATGGTAGAAAATCTTTTTCTGAAGGTAATAAAACAAAAAGTACGAAATTTGATTGAAAATTGACAAAATTATGCTCTCGCAAATTTTGATGTGTCAGCGATATTTACGCATTGGCGATTTTGCCGACTTTGACTCCCATTTTAGGCCAATTACATTATTTCAGTCGACCAAATTCTTAGCTATTTCACTAGCATTACTTCTATTCTATCGATTGAGCACAAGAAATCGCCCAGTCAACTGTTTCAACTCCAAAATAAAGTGATTGGAAATTGGTAATTTAGCCAATTTAACTAAAATTTCAAAATATTCCAATTTCAAAATAGGGTGCAGAATAAACAATGCAGGCATTCCTGGCACTAAACTAACATTTCCTCTGTTCATTAGTTACGTTTTCAGTCTTTACAAATGAATTCCATTTTTATTTTTTATTCACATAATGAATTTTTATTCAAACCAAAAAATGGAAGATTTACTGTTATGCAATATTATAATAATTGTACAAATAATATCACCACATTTGTGAACGTATATTAGACCCACCAGCTGGCGCGTATTAGACATGTGAGGTCATTTGTTTACTTTTGAACATCGGCAAAAATTTAACATTTCCGCTACTTTGAGCTCAGTTTCAAGCCATTTCCAGTACTAAAACCAATCAAAATCATCTTTATATCTGTAATATATCTTCCATTCTATCAAATGAAACCAAGAAATCGCAAATATAACTATAAAAAGTATACGAAAAAACACTGCAAAGTCGCTGTTTTAATCGAAAATTACGGTTTCAGTTTTTTTTCTCTCATTATGCACTGTGTGCTGCAGGATTTGTTTTATGTGGTGCACACTTACCACATAGATGTATTATCTCATATCAAGGCCCAAATTTACCGCTCAAAGCTTATCTGAGTGAGCTGAGCTCATGACGTAGAACTACGGTTTGGACCCTGAAAGGGTTAAAAGCTGTATAAATCACTGTAAAAGTCTCATTGAAATTAGACCAAAAAAAAAAAAAAAAAGTGAATTCATTCCCCCCTCCCTTAACACCCCTCCTTCAGAGTGTCGGCACTGTACTTCCCATCTCCAGGAATCAAGTCCGGCCTGCCGGTTTCCCTGAAACCCTTCATAAATGTTACCTTGCCTACACTCCAACAGCACATCAAGTCCTAAAAACCATTTGTCTCCATTCGCTCCTATCTAACATGCTCACGCACGCTTGCTGGAAGTCCAAGCCCCTCGCACACAAAACATCCTTTACCCCCTCCCTCCAACCTTTTCTAGGCCGACCCCTACCCCGCCTTCCCTCCACTACAGATTTATACACTCTCGAAGTCATTCTGTTTTGTTCCATCCTCTCTATATGTCCAAACCATCTCACCAACACCTCCTCAGCTCTATGGATAATAGTTTTGGTAATCCCACACCTCCTCCTAATCTCCAAACTACGGATTCTCTGCATTATATTCACACCACACATTGCCCTCAGACACGACATCTCCACTGCCTCCAGCCTTCTCCTTGTTGCAACATTCACAACCCATGTCTCACACCCATACAAGAGTGTTGGTATAACTATACTCTCATACATTCCCCTCTTTGCTTTCATGGATAAAGTTCTCTGTCTCCACAAGCTCCTCAGTGCACCACTTACCTTTTTCCCCTCGTTAATTCTATGATTCACCTCATCCTTCATATACCCATCTGCTGACACATCCACTCCCAAATATCTGAACACATTCACCTCCTCCATACTCTCTCCCTCCAATCTGATATCCAATCTTCCATTATTTAATTTTTTTGTTATCCTCATCACCTTACTCTTTCCTATATTCACTTTTAATTTCCTTCTTTTACATACCCTACCAAACTCATCCACCAACCTCTGCAACTTCTCTTCAGAATCCCCCAAAAGCACAGTGTCATCAGCAAAGAGCAACTGTGACAACTCCCACTTTGTGTTAGATTCTTTATCTTTTAACCCCACACCTCTTGCCAACACCAGAGCATTCACTTATCTTACAACTCCATCTATAAATATATTAAACAACCACGAGGACATCACACATCCCTGTCTAAGGCCTACTTTTACTGGGAAATAATGTCCCTCTCGCCTACATACTCTAACCTGTGCCTCACTATCCTCGTAAAAACTTTTCACCGCTTTCAATAGCCTACCTCCTATTCCATACATTTACAACATCTGCCACATTGCCCCCCTATCCACCCTATCATATGCCTTTTCCAAATCCATAAATGCCACAAACACCTCTTTACCCTTATCTAAATATTGTTCACCTATATGTTTCACTGCAAATACTTGGTCTACACACCCCCTACCCTTCCTATAGCCTCCTTGTTCATCCGCTATCCTGCTCTCCGTCTTACTCCTAATTCTTTCAATAATAACTCTACCATATACTTTACCAGGTATACTCAACAGATTTATTCCCCTATAATTTTTACACTCTCTTTTGTCCCCTTTGCCTTTATACAAAGGAACTATGCATGCTCTCTGCCAATCCCTAGGTACCTTACCCTCTTCCATACATTTATTAACCCTTTGGGGGTCCAAGGACCCTCTCCGAAACTCGTTCTCAGGGTCCAATTATTAAAAAAAAAAAAAAAAAAAAAAAATTCTTATGAAATGATAGAGAACCTTTTTCCGATCATAACGCCACAAAAAGTATGAAATTTGATAAAAAACTAACGGAATTATGCTTTCGCGAAGTTAGCGGTATCGATGACATTTACGCATCAGCGATTTCGCCCACTTTGAGCCCTATTTTTGGCAAATTCCAATGTTTCAGTCTACTAAAATTATAGCTATTTCGCTAGAACTCCATTTCTTCTATCGATTGAGTACAAGAAACCGCCTATTTACCAATTTCAACTACCCAAATTAGTGGTCAGAAAATGGCAATTTGGCCAATTTCACATAAATTTCAAATGATGCCAATTTCAAAATAGGGTTCAGAATAAACAAGGCAGACATTCCTGGCACTAAAATAACATTTTCTCTGTTCATTAGTCACGTCTTCAGGCCCTTCTTACATTACTTTTGCTTTCCATTTTGAATTTTTATTCTCACAAAAAATAGAAGATTTACTGTTATGTATACAACTGCATCATTGTAAAAATGGTATAAATAATATCAGCGCACTTGTGTAAGAATATTAGACTCGCCAGTTGATGTGTATTGGACACATGGTGTGATTTGTTTACTCTTGAACATCGGACAAAATCGAACATTTTCGCTACTTTGCGCTCAGTTTCAAGGTGTACTTGTCATCGTGAACCCAGTCAAAATTATCTCTATTTCTGTAATATATCATCTATTCTATAAAATGAGACTAAGATTACGAGAATACAAGCATAAATACCATACGAAAATAGACTGCAAAGTCGCTGTTTTAAACCAAAAACTCGGTCAGAGTTTTTTTTCCTCATTATGCACTGTGGTGTGCAGGAATTTTTTTATACTGTGCACACTGACCGAACAGACCCATTCTCTCACATCTAGGCCTAACAGCCTGTTTCTGCTTGATTTGAGGGCGCTAGAATTTATGCGTACTAGTACGACCATAACCATGGGGCGTAAGCCGTACTAGTATGACCGAAACCCCGAAAGGGTTAAATAAAAACACTAACACTAAAACTATATCCCCACCTGCCTTTAACATTTCTATCTTTATTCCATCAATCCCAGCTGCTTTACCCCCTTTCCTTCTACTCACTGCCTCACAAACTTCCCCCACACTCACAACTGGTTCTTCCTCACTCCTGTAAGATATTATTCCTCCTTGCCCTATACATGAAATCACAGCTTCCCTATCTTCATCATTATTATTATTATAATCAAATAGAAGCGCTAAACCACAGGGGTTATACAGCGCTGCAGGTTATTGTAGGATGCAGGGAGAGTGGGTTGTAAGAGGGAGATGGATGATTAGAAGGGTATGGAGTGCAGCATGACGGTGGATAGTGCAGGGATAGAGGGTAGCAAGAGATCGAGGTAGAAGGGATTGAGGGAGGTGCTAGAGGTATAATCTTCAGAGTTTGTGTAGTAAGTCAGTTTCTGTCAAAAAGTCAACAAGAGAGTCAGGATTAAAGGAGGGTCCATCTGCAAGAAGGGAAGGTAAAGAAAGGGCCGCAGAGCGAAGACGTCGTTGAAGGTAAATTCTGCGTGCTCGTTGATAGTGGGGGCAGTCCAGCAGAATATGTCGAACAGACACTGGAACCTGACAATGCTCACAGAGAGGGCCAGGGAGCCTCTCCATGAGATACCCATGAGTAAGACGAGTGTGGCCGATGCGAAGATGGGAGAGTGTAGTCTCCCAACCTCGACATTGGTGACAAGAAGAAGGCCAGAAACCTATAACCGGTTTAATAGAATGAAGTTTGTTATTCAGCAGGTCAGACCAGCGTTGTTGCCAACGGGTGCGAAGGTGGGTAGCAATGACCGCAAAATAGTCCGTGAAAGGAACACCTCTATATGAAACTGGAAGGTCATGTACTGCTGACCGCGCAGCAGTGTCTGCCTGTTCATTGCCCTGTACGTCAACATGACCAGGGACCCAACAAAAGACAATATCTTTATGCTTGCTAAAGATACGGCGTAACCAAATGTGGATACGAAGAACTAGGGGGTGAGGTGTATCAATTTTACGGATAGCCTGTAAAGCACTAAGGGAGTCTGAAACGACCACAAATGGTGATACAGGCATAGATGCAATACGGATAAGTGCCACAAGAATGGCATACAATTCAGCCGTAAATATGTTAGCCGAGGGTAATAGATGCCTCGTACGACGCTGTCCGGAAACACTGCTGCGAATCCGACGTCGTCAGATGACTTTGAACCATCGGTGTATACTGCGATGGCATGGGAATGAGAACGGAAATGGTCTAGAAAGAAAGAGCGAGAAGCCGCCGTAGGTAGTTGGGCTTTGCGCAAGGTAGAGGAATAGAACAGACACGGACAGCAGGAACTTCCCAAGGGGTAGAGGAAAGGGTGAAGCCACATGAACATATAAAGGCGGAAGCTGAAGGGAGGACAAGAGTGAATGCAGACGAAGAGAAAAGGGACGAAGTAAACAGGGCGACGAACAAATAACGAGCGTCTACTAACATCTGTGACAATCCTATACATGGAAGGATTGTGGAGGTCATGAGAGCGAACATAATAGTGAATGCAATGTGCATCACGACGATCGGACAAGGATGGAATGTTCGCTTCTACATAGAGGCTCTCAACCGGGGAAGAACGAAAAGCACCAAGGCATAAGCGTAATCCTGGTGATGGATGGGATTAAGGCTGGAAAGAGTGGCAGGAGAGGCTGCCGAAATATCTGGTCACCATAATCGAGTTTCGATAAAATTAGGGCCGAATGTAGACGAAGGAGAGTTCTACGATCAGCCCCCCATGAAAGATGTGCGAGGGTTTTAAGGAGGTTCAGCCGGCTATGACAAGTCGCCTTCAGAGAGGTAATGTGAGGTTTCCAGGACAATCTGCGGTCAAACAGGAGGCCGAGAAACCTGACTGTATCACGTTCTGGGATGCGTGAGCCGTATAGGTACAATGGATGATCAGAGGCCACTGAACGTCTAGTAAACATAATTTGATGAGTTTTGCCACTAGAAAATTTAAACCCGTGAGTGGTGGCCCAATCAGAAACCCGGTTGATGGCATGCTGGAGGGAAACTGCAATGAGGTGACAGTCAGCACCTGCACAAGCTATAGCAAAGTCATCCACATAAAGCGATGACCAAATATTGGATGGGAGAACAGATGCCAGATTATTTATAGCAAGCAGAAAAAGTGTTGTGCTCAGAACACATCCCTGGGGA
>WNWK01037565.1:0-18437 GCA_009830355.1 Cherax destructor | reverse complement strand
ATGAGAACCTTGATGATAAAAAAAAGGGAAAAAAAATAACAATTTACTATTTTTTGGGTACATATTTTCCTGTGTTCATGTATACTGCCCCCTTACTTATGTTGGACTTACAAAAAAATGGATTTTAAAAAAATTTTTTCCCCCTACTTAAAACCCTGTTCATAAGTAGGGAAGTGACTGTAAATTAATGCAAACAGGAGACCACAAACATGGCTCTGCTTTTGTAACTAAAAATAGGTAATCACAAACAGGTAATTACAGAAAAGGATTGCAGTCTCAATTTGGGGGAAAACCCCCTTTTAAAATCTTCCAACGTTGAAAAAGTTCTGCGATATGGAGTCAAATAAAGGTAAAAAAAAAACTTTTTTGGGGGGGCAATGAAATCGGGTTTTTTCCCCCCCAAATTTTACTCTGAAAAAAATACAAAAATTTAAAAAAAGTCTGCTATCTAAAAAAAACAATATTTTTCCCCAAAATTCAGATATTTAAAAATTCCAATACAGAAGGGCACTTCTTTACGGCGTTTTGCCTTATGGCATTCCGCTAATACAAAAATTTTAAAAAAATTACCCCCAAAAAACTTGCTATATTTTTCCCCCCCCCTTTTCCTAATACAGAAAAACCCCCCCCCGGTTTGTTTACAAACCGTGAGCACATCTATTATTTTTTGGGGAAAATTTCCCAAAAATTTTAAGTGTTTTAAATTTTTTGCATATTTTATATACAATTTGGCCCCCCCACTTACGATGGTCCCCAAACTCCCCTTTTTTTGTAAGTTTTTTTTTTTAAAAATTTTTTTAAGTGAAATTTTTTGGGGGGGCTAAAAGGGGGTAGTCTATTTTACACTTTTTTTGGAGAAAATTTGTTTGGAAAAGGAATTGGGATTCTGGAATGAAAAATATCAAGGGGGGGTCCCCCTGGATACAGTGGCCCCCCTTTTTTGATTTTTTCCCGGGGAAAGCTGTTCAAAACCCTTTAAACAATTTATTCCCATGAGGAATAATTTAAAAAAGATTAGTCCTTTTTAACCCAAAAAAAAACTTACAAAAAATTAAATTTTTCCACCGAAAAGGGTTAAAAATTTTTTGCCCCCCCATATCCATCCTGTGGGCGGAGCCAAGACATATGGATACACAAAAAGGCCCCCGGGCCCAGGCCCCAAAGGGGAACAATTGGCCCTTTGGGGTTTTAAATTCATTTCAATTTTTTGTTACAAGCAAAAATTTGGGGAAAATTTTCTTAGTACAACGGGATCTTATTTAAAAATAAATTTCTTGGGGGTGTCACATAGGTTATTATACTGTCTATCTCTATATTCCTCCCAAAAGTGGACAATTAAGCACATAGTGTTCAAGACAGTGACCATATGCCTGATCACATAATTTGCATTTAGTTTGATCATCATCTGTGTCTCCCAAACTGTTTTATATACAGTGGTACCCCGACTTACGATGGTCCCCAAACTCACCCTTTTATGTAAGTTTATTTTTTTAAATGCTTTTGTAAGTGTAATTTTGGGGGTCTAAACGGACTAGTCTATTTTATATCATTTCTTATGGAGATAAATTCGTTTGGTAATGGCACTTGAACAGCATTCTGGAATGAAAAAATATCGTAAGTCGGGGTACCACTGTACTTGTAGCCAAGCCTAAGCCTGGCCACTACAACATCAGTCAGTCTGTTCACATTGCAAGTTGCTCCACAAACATGCCCATCTGTGCTGTTGCCTTACTTGCACAGATCATGATCTGATTCATGCGAGGTCGGTCGTTTGATCCATCTGGAGGCCAGGCTGAGGAAGTTGGAGGCTTCTGTGCAAACCCCTGCACAGAAGCCCTCCAAACTTTCCTCAGCACTGGTGAACATCCCTCCAGATGGATCGAAAAACTGGAACCGACCTCCGCATGAATCAGATACATGATCTGTGGCAAGTAAGGCAACAGCGGCACTTCTCCGCTCCATGGAATATTACCCCATTCCAAACTACCATCCCTCCATTTCCCCCAAAACTACTTCTTAAATCACAACCAAAGCTTCGCCTTGAAGCCAAACATGATGCCTTAAGCTGTATTGATAATTTAGCCAAACAGCACACTCTCTCACAAATTATTTACGTTGATGGTTCAGTTCACCAATCCACTGGTGCAGCTGGTAGTGCTGCTGTTATCATACAGAGTGATGGCTCTCTTAAAGAAATTGGAGCACGCATCAATAACTGGGCCTCTACCCTTCAGACAGAACTGTTTGCCATACTCCTTGCACTCAAATGCGTCCATGTATCTAAGGTTGACTCTCTAATTGTAACTGATTCTCTGTCATCCATAAATGCTCTCAACTCATCAAGTATAACTTGTAGCATGCTTGTGTCAGAAGCCAGACACAGGAATGGTAGGATTGTGGATAGTAGAGTCAGAGTGCACATGCTGTGGATTCCATCTCACATTGGTCTTCAGATGCATGATAGAACTGATAAATTGGCTAAGTTTTATGCTTTCAAAGAGGGGTAGATTACAATCTTGGCTTGTCAGTTAGCAGTTTGAGAACAATAATACGAAAAGAACTAGAACTGAATTTTATTGACTTAAGACTCAGGGAGATTGACACCAGTCAGTCCATCTATCATCATTCTATCATGCAGGAGGAGCCACATGTCTATGGTGCATCCAACAAAATAAGCAGACTCTTGGATGTCACCACCGCCCGCCTCCGGCTGGGTTACAAGTATCTTTGGCAGGTTAAATCACAACCACCAGATGTAGACCAAACAAAATGTAAACTTTGTCAGTTGGATTTTTGTCACACCCTGCGTCATTATGTACTGGAGTGCGACAAAATTAATGAATTCAGAGACAACTCACTCAGAAATGTTCAAGATATGTCAAAGTATTTTATCCACAGTGGTATACAGTGGTACCCCGGTTTACGATGGTCCCCAAACTCACCCTTTTATGTAAGTTTATTTTTTTAAATGCTTTTGTAAGTGTAATTTTGGGGGTCTAAAAGGACTAGTCTATTTTACA
The DNA here is from genome assembly GCA_009830355.1 of Cherax destructor. Lineage (NCBI taxonomy): Eukaryota > Metazoa > Arthropoda > Malacostraca > Decapoda > Parastacidae > Cherax > Cherax destructor. The sequence goes on along the minus strand of WNWK01037565.1, from coordinate 15,417 downwards.
ACATTTCTTAAGGAGATAAATTCGTTTGGTAATGGCACTTGAACAGCATTCTGGAATGAAAAAATATCGTAAACCGGGGTACCACTGTATTACAGACCATTCTGGAAAAATACCCTGACTTTGCTCCCTGTAAATAAAGCATTGCTACGTGTGTGTGTGTGTGTGTGTGTGTGTGTGTGTGTGTGTGTGTGTGTGTGTGTGTGGTGTGTGTGTGTGCGTGTGTGTGTGTGTGTGTGTGTGTGTGTGTGTGCGCGCGCGTGTTGATTGCCTTTTTGTCCTGTGCACATGTCGATTGAAGGCTGGGCCTGTTGTGTGTGCGTGTTTGTGTATGTATATATGTGTGTGTATGTGTGTGTGTGTATGTGTATATGTAAGTGTGTATGTGTGACCCAACAATAAAATTTGCACCAAGAACTCATTACAGTTGTGACTGGGTGTAGACTAGTGAAGTGTTCATTGCGTTATAATTTGTTCATGATTGTAACCATGTATAAACGTAAGTAAGTAAATTTACTTACATGTTTCATTACCTTTGTAACTTGTGAGTTCATTACCTTTGTAGCTTGTTAGTTCATTTCCTTTGTAACTTGCTCAGCTATCATAACTTTGGGGTCCAGTCCCTGGACCCATTATGTACCTCTGTAATCTTTTGACTACCGCCCACAGGATGGGTATGGGGTGCATAATAAAGATATCAAACTAACTGTGCTCGCATTATCATGAGCACAGATAGGCACGTTCATGGAAATTAATTTGGATTTATATCTACAGTTCACTTATCTGTTACAAGCAAATTTAGGAAATTTGCTTAGTATAAGTTGTATCATACCTTCACTAATAAGATATCTTGACATATCACATAGGTTATTATACTGTCTATCTCTATATTCCTCAATAACTGGACAATTCAGCACATAGTGTTCAAGACAGTGACCATATGCCTGATCACATAATTTGCATTTAGTTTGATCATCATCTGTGTATCTCCCAAACTGCTAGAAGTACTTGTAGCCAAGCCTAAGCCTGGCCACTACAACATCAGTCAGTCTGTTCACATTGCAAGTTGCTCCATAAACATACTTATCTACGTTCATGTTATCATAGTGGGTTATAGATCTACTCAGGCTTCTAACTGCATTCCTATAGCTATCATTTTCATTATTTATTTCTCTCCTAATATTATTCCTAATGCTAGACACAGATATACCAAAGTTATATTCTACATTCTCCTTCTGGGTGCTCTTCTTGGCTAACATATCAACTTTATCATGAAGGAGTAATCCAATGTGTGACGGAATCCATAGCAAATGTACATTAATTCCTTTGTCCTGGATTTTTGAGTATCTATACCTGGCTTCTCCAATGAGCATGCTGTTAGAGTCATTATATGAGTCAAGAGCCTTCAATGATGACATAGACTCAGTAATGATGATAGAGTCAAGCTCAGTGTCATAAGTTAGCTTTAGTGCCATTAGGATTGCAAACAATTCAGTTTGCAGTGTAGACGCCCAGTTGTTAATTCTTATGCCTAGTTCAAAAAAATTATTATTGTTTTTAACTAGGGAGGTGGCAACCAGAGCAGATGCAGCCCTGCCAGAAGACTCCTGTTTAGATCCATCAGTGTATATAACTTGAGATAACTTATTACTACCAGCTAGGCGAGAAATTTCTTCTTGAGCAGTTCCTTTAACAAGTGATTTAAGGAAGGGATTAGTAGCAATGAGCTTCTTGGGAGGGACTTGCAGGTATGTGATATTAAATGAACACATCTTCCATGGAGGGGTGAAATGCTCTTGTTGCCTACAGTGATACAATTCATGCAGGTTGTAAAACTTAATGTAATTGCATGTTTTCACAATCCATTTAGATCTGTGAGTATTTACTTCTAGACATTTAGTAAGATTCATTGTGACAGTGTCTGGTTCATTTCTTAACATTCTAATACCAAGTACAGTGTTAATCTCAACAATCCTATCACTGATACTAGTAATACCAAGCTCCTTCCTCATATTAAGAACCTTTGTAGATTTGGGACAGCCAAGAATAATTCTGAGAGCTTCATTTTGCATTAACTCCAAGGGTCGGAGAGAACTTTCTTGAGCTAATATCAACATGGGAGCAGCATAATCAATTAAGGACCTAATATAGGCTATGTACATCATTCTCGCGATTCTCACATTAGCACCATAGTTGGAGTTGTAGCCAGCAACAGCTTTAAGAGCATTTAGTCTATCTTTGCATTTTTTATTTAGTTGTGATATAGTAGATTTGGTAAAGGGTACATCTACACCAAGATATCTGTAAGTTTTAATGTAGCTAATGTTTTCATCCTGCAAATAGATGGGTGGGGGATGTCGTTTGCTTGTTAATATCTTTGTTTTAGAGGAAGATATTACGAGGCCTAGTCGATTACAAATTACTTGAACTTCATTAAGAATGGTACTCATCTTTTTATGCCCTGTTGTATGGATCATGATGTCATCAGCATAGCTTATAGCTATATGTTTAGGCGAGGCAGGTAGAGCATTTAGGAGAGCATTAATCAGAATAATAAATAGCATGGGACTGAGAACTCCTCCCTGCGGTGTACCTAGGGACATTTCTTTAGACTCGTTTCTAAAGCCTTGGTAGAGAACAGAGGATACTCTGTTTGACAGGTATCCTATTATTCAGCAGAGTAGGCTACCACCAATATTCATTTTGGCTAGTTCATGTAGTATAACAGTTCTGTTCGCGATATCAAATGCAGATTTTAGATCAAGAAATGTGGTAAAACTAGTAGAGGTGTGTGAGGTGAGAAAGGTGGAGATACAATTCTGCACACTCTTACCTTTCATGAACCCATAGAGGGAGGGGGAGAGTTGGTGTCTGATTCTATAGTACAGTCTGTTAAGTATAATTCTTTCAAAAATTTTACAAAGACAGCTAGTTAAGGAGATCGGTCTAAATGTATCAGGCTGTTGGGGCTTAGGGATAGGCACAATGAGACTATTGGTCCAGGAAGTAGGAAAAACTCCCTCAATGTAACTGGTATTATACAGTGCCAACAAAGGATTATTAGGCATGTGCCTTAAAGTTCTGAGAATATCATAGGTTATACCATCCTCTCCAGGAGCAGTTGATCGACCTTTAGTTAATGCGTTATCTAATTCATACTCTGTGAAGAGGCAATCACTCTCATCAATATTTTGGCTCATAAAATTAATCAGTTTCAACATTTCTTAAGAAGCACTCTCTAAGTTTTCTCTAATATGACTTAGAAAAGCACTTACAAAAATACACTTACATAATTGTTAGAGTTTAGAGCATCACGAAAACCGGGGGTCCACTGTACTCTGATAATTATACTTATGTGTACCTGTACCTAAATATACTTTCACACTGTGTTGGCGTGCAGGTACACATTAAAATCACTAAGAGTCTTTCTACTCTTGATGTCATATTAACCCGTAAATGGTCCAAACGTATATATACGTTCTCTCGCCCAGTGCCCCAAATATTTTGAAAAAAAAAAAAATCTTTTTTTTTTATAGAAATAAAGAGCACTTTTTTGTAAGTATTATAGGATAAAAAAAAATTTAGGGTCAGTACTTACCGAGATATGAGGCTGCTAAGTTGGCACTGGATGCTCACCTGACAGCAACATCGAGTCCTGTTGCTTGCAGAAGTGTTGCTGATATATCTTTTTTTTCTCATTTTTATATTATTTTATAATAATAATAATATTTTTATTTCATTGCAAGTTTACATCGAGATTTTGTAATTACAATCATTACCATGTCTAAATAAAGTATTATTATTATTATTATTATTTTTTTTTTTTTTTTCAACAAGTCGGCCGTCTCCCACCGAGGCAGGGTGACCCAAAAAGAAAGAAAATCCCCAAAAAGAAAATACTTTCATCATCATTCAACACTTTCACCACACTCATACATAATCACTGTCTTTGCAGAGGAGCTCAGATACAACAGCTGAGAAAAGTCCCTCCCAGCTGTCACTATCTCAGACCCCTCCTTTAAAGTGCAGGCATTGTACTTCCCATTTCCAGGACTCAAGTCCAACTAAATCAATTAACTGGTTTCCCTGAATCCCTTCACAAAATGTTACCCTGCTCACACTCCAACAGATCGTCATGTCCCAAAACCATTCGTCTCCATTCACTCCTATCTAACACGCTCACACATGCTTGCTGGAAGTCCAAGCCCTCGCCCACAAAACCTCCTTTACCCCTTCCCTCCAACCTTTTCTAGGACGACCCTACCCCGCCTTCCTTCCCTACAGATTTATACGCTCTCCAAGTCATTCTACTTTGATCCATTCTCTCTAAATGACCAAACCACCTCAACAACCCCTCTTCAGCCTTCTGACAAATACTTTTAGTAACTCCACACCTTCTCCTAATTTCCACATTCCGAATTTTCTGCATAATATTTACACCACACATTGCCCTTAGACAGGACATCTCCACTGCCTCCAGCCTCCTCCTCGCTGCAGCATTTGCAACCCATGCTTCACACCCATATAAGAGTGTTGGTACCACTATACTTTCGTACATTCCCTTCTTTGCCTCCATGGATAACGTTTTTGTCTCCACAGATACCTCAATGCACCACTCACCTTTTTTCCTTCATCAATTCTATGGTTAACCTCATCCTTCATAAACCCATCCGCTGACACGTCAACTCCCAAATATCTGAAAACATTTACTTCTTCCATAATCCCTCTCTCCAATGTGATATCCAATTTTTCTTTATTTAAATCGTTTGATACCCTCATCACCTTACTCTTATCTATGTTCACTTTTAACTTTCTACCTTTACACACTCTCCCAAACTCGTCCACTAACCTTTGCAACTTTTCTTTAGAATCTCCCATAAGCACAGTATCATCAGCAAAAAGTAACTGTGTCAACTCCCATTTTGCATTTAATTCTCCATAATTTAATCCCACCCTCTCCCCAACACCCTAGCATTTACTTCTTTTACAACCCCATCTATAAATATATTAAACAACCATGGTGACATTACACATCCCTGTCTAAGACCTACTTTTACCGGGAAGTAATCTCCCTCTCTCCTACACACCCTAACCTGAGCCTCACTATCCTCATAAAAACTCTTTACAGCCTTCAGTAACTTACTACCTATTCCATACACTTGCAACATTTGCCACATTGCTCCCTATCCACTCTATCATATGCCTTTTCTAAATCCATAAATGCAATAAAAACTTCTCTACCTTTATCTAAATACTGTTCACATATATGCTTCACTGTAAACACTTGATCTACACATCCCCTACCCACTCTAAAGCCTCCTTGCTCATCTGCAATCCTACTCTCTGTCTTACCTCTAATTCTTTCAATAATAACCCTGCCATACACTTTACCTGGTATACTCAGTAAACTTATTCCCCCATAATTTTTACACTCTCTTTTATCCCCCTTCCCTTTATATAAAGGAACTATACATGCTCTCTGCCAATCCCTAGGTACCGTCCCCTCTTTCATACATTTATTAAACAAAAATACCAACCACTCCGCACTATATCCCCCTGCTTTTAACATTTCTGTCATGATTCCATCAATTCCAGCTGCTTTACCCCCTTCATTCTACGTAATGCCTCACGCACCTCCCCCACACTCACATCCTGCTCTTCTTCACTCCTAAACGATGTTGTACCTCCCTGGCCAGTACATGAAATTACCGCCTCCCTTTTTTTATCGACATTTAAAAGTTCTTCAAAATATTCCCGCCATCTACCCAATACCTCCAGCTCCCCATCTACTAACTCCCCTACTCTGTTTTTAACTGACAAATCCATTCGTTCCCTAGGCTTTCTTACCTTGTTTATCTCACTCCAAAAAATTTTCTTGTTTTCAGCAAAATTTCTTGACAGAGCCTCTCCCATTCTTTCATCCGCTCTTCTTTTGCACTCTCTCACCACTCTCTTCACCTTTCTTTTACTCTCCATATACTCTGCTCTTCTATTAACACTTCTGTTTTGTAAAAACCTCTCATAAGCTACCTTTTTCTTTTATCACACCCTTTATTTCTCCATTTCACCGCTCACTCCTCTTTCCTCCTGCAACCACCCTCCTATAGCCACAAACTTCTGCCCCACATTCTAATACTGCATTTTTAAAACTATCCCAACTCTCTTCAACCCCCCCACTACTCCTACTTGCACTAGCCCACCTTTCTGCCTAACTTCCTCCTCCCTTAGTTTATACACTTTTACCTCTCTCTTACTTGCTGTTGCCATTTTCTTTTTGTCCCATCTACCTTTTACTCTAACTGTAGCAACAACCAAATAATGATCTGATATATCCGTTGCCCCTCTATAAACATGTACATCCTGAAGCCTACTCATCAACCTTTTATCCACCAATACATAATCCAACAAACTACTTTTCTTACGTGCTATATCATACCTTGTATATTTATTTATCCTCTTTTTCATAAAATATGTATTACTTATTACCAAACCTCTTTCTACACATAGCTCAATTAATGGTTCCCCATTTACATTTACCCCTGGGACCCCAAATTTACCTACTACTCCCTCCACAACATTTTTACCCACTTTAGCATTAAGATCCCCAACCACAATTACTCTCTCACTTGGTTCAAAACTCCCCACACACTCACTCAACATTTCCCAAAATCTCTCTCTCCTCTACACTTCTCTCTTCTCCAGGTGCATAAACACTTACTATAACCCACTTTTCACATCCAACCTTTATTTTACTCCACATAATCCTTGAATTTATACATTTATATTCCTTCTTTACCTGCCATAACTGATTATTCAACATTATTGCCACTCCTTCTTTAGCTCTAACTCTATTTGAAACCCCTGATCTAATCCCATTTATTTCTCCCCACTGAAACTCTCCTACCCCCTTCAGCTTTGTCTCACTTAAAACCAGGACATCCAGCTTCTTTTCATTCATAACATCTACAATCATCTCTTTCTTATCATTCGCACAACATCCACGCACATTCAAACATCCCACTTTGACGGTTTTCTTCTTCTTCTTTTTAGTAAGCTATACAGGAAAAGGGGTTACTAGCCCATTGTTCCCGGCATTTTAGTTGACTTTTACAACACGCATGGCTTACGGAGGAAAGATTCTTATTCCACTTCCCCATGGATATGAGAGTGAAAAGCAATAAGAACAAGAACTATTAAGATAAAATCAAAGAAAACTCAGATGAGTGTGTATACATAAACGTGTACATGTTTGCGTAGTGTGACCTAAGTGTAAGTAGAAGTAGCAAGACGTACCTGAAATCTTGCATGTTTATGAGACAGAAAAAAGACACCAGCAATCCTACCATCATGTAAAACAGTTTCAGGTTTCTGTTTCACAGTCACCTGGCAGGATGGTAGTACCTCCCTGGGTGGTTGCTGTCTACCAACCTACTACCTACTATTATTATTATTATTATTATTATTATTATTATTATTATTATGAGCTGAAGTGCAAGGAGAGCCACTATCATGCCATGGCATTCTGGGCAGATTAATCTAATGGCTAATAGACTACTTAATACAGAATCTGGAATTCATTACCAGTAAATATTAAGATAATCTTGTCTGAAAATCAATTTAAGACTCAACTCAAAAACCACCTACTCACCCAAAACTAAATGATCATACTATAAACTACTTTGAAAAATGCTCATTATTACGTTCCTATACGATAATCTCAATTTTTAATAATATGTTACTATTATGTTACCCCCTACTCAATCAAAACTAAATACAGTGGTACCTCGACTTACGATATTAATCCGTCAGAGAGGGCATATCTTAAGGCGAAACAATCGTTACTCGAATCAATTTTCCCCATAAGAAATAATGGAAATAAATTTAATCCGTCCAAGACTTCCAAAAGTAGTTAAATAAAATATTTTTTAGAACTTTTGGACATTAAATAATACACAATTTAATGAAGAATACCTAAATACATATGTAAATATTGTACAATAACATGTCACTTACATTTATTGAAGAGTTGTTGATGTGTGGAGGACGGGAGGAGGGGAGAAGGTGGAGTAGTATGCTAGTGTTTGGAAGGGGAATCCCCTTCCATTAACACTGCAGGTGGTAAGTTCTTTTCTGGGGTTACTTCCCTTTTTCTTTGAATGCCACTAGGACCAGCTTGAGAGTCACTGGACCTCTTTCTAACAATAAATTTGTCCAGGGAGCTCTGTGTCTGGCGATTCTTTAACACATCCCTGAAATGACACACCACTGTGTCATTGTACAGGTTGCCAGCACGGCCTGCAACAGCATGGTTAGGGTGATATTCATCCATAAATGCTTGCACCTTGCCCACATTCCACAAATGTCCTTAATCCTTGAAGAAGGCACATTCTTCCATTTTTGTTCCACCTCCTCCTCCTCCTCTGAACCATTGTCCTGACCACTGGTCTCTTGTTCCAGTTGCTGTTGAAGCTCTTGCAGATCTTCAGTGGTTAGCTCTTCCTTGTGCTCCTCCACCAACTGTTCCACATCCTCACCACTCACCTCTAACCCCAAAGACTTGCCCAATTCCACAATTTCTTCCACAACAGGCTCAGGCTCAGGCTCAAACTCAGGGTTCTGAGGCTCAGCCCCAAAACCTTCAAAATCCTTTTCTAGGACACAGTCTGGCCACAATTTTCTCCAGGCAGAGTTCAAAGTCCTGGTAGTCACTCCCCCCCAAGCCTTACCTATAAGGTTTACACAATGCAGCATATGGAAATGGTTTTTCCAAAATTCTCTTAGGGTTATATTCATGTGTGGTCACATCAAAGCACTTTTGAAACATTGCTTTGGTGTAGAGTTTTTTAAAGTTGGAAATGACCTGCTGGTCCATGGGCTGGAGGAGAGGAGTGGTATTAGGGGGCAAGAACTTCACTTTGATGAATTTAAACTCCTCCACAATTTTCTCTACCAAGTTTGGAGGATGACAAGGAGCATTGTCCATTATCAGGAGGCACTTAAGTGGCAAATTTTGTCCAATAGATATTTCTTCACACTGGGGCCAAACACGCCATTGAACCAATCTAAGAAAATGTCCTTTGTGACCCATGCCTTTTGTTAGACCTCCACATCACACACAAGTTAGACTTGCTGACACCGCATCTGCCAAACACTCGGGATTTTCAAAAGATACACTAGTAAAGGCTTCACTTTGCAATCACCACTGGCATTGGCACAAAGCATCAAAGTTAGCCTGTCTTTCATAGGCTGATGTCCTGGCTGTGCCTTTTCCTCCTGAGTAATGTAGGTCCTGTTGGGCATTTTCTTCCAAAACAGGCCTGTTTCATCACAATTAAACACTTGTTGGGGGAGGAATTGTTCAGCCTCTAGGTACTCCTGGAATTCAGGCACATATTTTTCAGCCGCACTTTTGTCACAACTGGCTGCCTCACCATGCCTCACAACACTATGTATGCCAGTACGCTTCTTAAATTTTTGAAACCAGCCTCTGCTGGCTTTAAATTCGCTCACTTCATCACTCGTTGCAGGCATTTTCTTAAGGAGATCATCATGCAACTGCCTTGCTTTTTCACATATTATTGCCTCCGAAACAGTATCTCCTGCTAACTGTTTCTTGTTGATCCACACCAACAACTACCTTTCCACATTTTCCAGCACTTGTGGTCTGTGTTTTGTGATCACACATGAACCTTTTGCAACAACAGCTTCCTTGATTTTACTTGAATTTTTCTTGGCCACAATGGTAGCGATGGTAGAAAAGGGTTTACCATACAGCCTGGCCAGCTCACTGATACGCACTCCACTTTCATATTTTTCTATTATCTCCTTCTTCAGTTCTATCGTACATATATTTCTGTTCTCTTGCCACAGGCTTACCACTAGGAGCTTTCCTTGACCCATGGTAGCTTATTTAGCAGTTGCAAGCACTAAAACAGTGGAATAATGACAATATACTGGTATGAATGCGTGGTGTGGGTGGGTGGTCGCCTCGCTTGTAAACAATAGCACTGACGCTCCCTGAGTGCGCTCAGCTGGGCGCCAAGCGGACACGTCCGGTACGAATGTCGTTAGACGAAGCAAACATCGTAAGTCACAGTCAAATTTCTTACATTATAAATATCGGTTATCGAAAATAACGTAAGATGATAACATCGTAAGTCGAGGTACCACTGTACTCATATTATAAGTTAATGTCAAAAATGCTCAATGTTATTTTCCTTAAGATAATCTCAATTCCATATTACCATTCGAGAATCTAAACACCTGTAACAATCTAATATCATCATATAATAATTTAAACAGTAAAATTTCATCATATTGTAATTTTGAAAACAATTTTTAACTAGAATAAACTCAATAAATTTCTCTAATATTAAGTACATAGTCTTTAAGTTACTAGATTAAGCTGCCCCTAATGCCATGGCATGTCAGTGGCTCTCCTTGCACTCAATTATAATAATAATAATAATAATAATAATTTTTATTTCAATGCATGTTACAAGTGTACAATGTTATTGGTAGTTACAAATATAATACAATTATAAAACTGTAATGCAAGGAGAGCCACTGGCATGCCATGGCATTAGGGGCAGTTTATTCTAGAGACTTATTCACTAAGTACTTAATGCTAAAGAAATTGATTGAGTTTATTCTAGTTCTATATTATTTAAATTATTAAATGGTTATACATACTATTTAAAGACAATACAAGAGAAATTGGTTGAGTTTAATCTAGTTGTAGAATTTATTTCAAATTACAGTATGTTGATGCTATACTAGTATAATAACAATACTAGAAATAGTTTTTAGAGTTTCATCTAGGTATATATTTTATTTCAAATTAAGAAAATGATGATACTATAAGATTTTAAATGACAATATGATGATATGAGATTGCAACAAGTGTTAAGGAGGATGAACATATCAAAATGAGATCTTCTTAAGTAAAATAATACAGTGGTACCTCGACTTACGTTGTTATCACCTTACGTTATATTCGATATCCGTTACTTATAACGTAAGAAATTTGAATGCGACATCCGTTGTTTGATTCGTCTTACGCCTTTCGTACCGACCTGTTCGCTGGAGCCCAGCTGAGCGCGCACTCCAGGAGCGTCAGTGCTATTGTTTACAAGCGAGAGCGACCACCCACCCACACCCACGCATTCATACCAGTATATTGTAATTATTCCACTGTTTTTAGTGCTTGCAACTGCTAAATAAGCTACCATGGGTCCAAGGAAAGCTCCTAGTGCTAAGCCTGTGGTAAAGAATGTGCAGGGAGTGTAGCATTTATGCAGGGAGTGTAGCATTTATGCAGGGAGTGTAGCAGGCATGCAGGGAGTGTAGCAAAGATGCAGAGAGTGTAGCAGGGATGCAGGGAGTGTAGCAGGCATGCAGGGAGTGTAGCAGGCATGCAGGGAGTGTAGCAAAGATGCAGGGAGTGTAGCAGGGATGCAGGGAGTGAAGCATTTATGCAGGGAGTGTAGCATTTATGCAGGGAGTGTAGCAGGCATGCAGGGAGTGTAGCAAAGATGCAGAGAGTGTAGCAGGGATGCAGGGAGTGTAGCAGGCATGCAGGGAGTGTAGCAGGCATGCAGGGAGTGTAGCAAAGATGCAGGGAGTGTAGCAGGGATGCAGGGAGTGTAGCAGGGATGCAAAGAGTGTAGCAAGGATGCAGGGAGTGTAGCAGGGATGCAGGGAGTGTAGCAAGGATGCAGGGAGTGTAGCAAGGATGCAGGGAGTGTAGCAGGGATGCAGGGAGTGTAGCAAGGATGCAGGGAGTGTAGCAAGGATGCAGGGAGTGTAGCAAGGATGCAGGGAGTGTAGCAAGGATGCAGGGAGTGTAGTAGGCATGCAGGGAGTGTAGCATTCATGCAGGGAGTGTAGCATTCATGCAGGGAGTGTAGCAAGGATGCAGGGAGTGTAGCAAGGATGCAGGGAGTGTAGTAGGCATGCAGGGAGTGTAGCATTCATGCAGGGAGTGTAGCATTCATGCAGGGAGTGTAGCATTCATGCAGGGAGTGTAGCATTCATGCAGGGAGTGTAGCATTCATGCAGGGAGTGTAGCATTCATGCAGGGAGTGTAGCATTCATGCAGGGAGTGTAGCATTCATGCAGGGAGTGTAGCATTCATGCAGGGAGTGTAGCATTCAAAGAAAAAGGCCAGTAACCCCAGAAAGAACTTGTACCTGCAGTGTTAATGGAAGGGGATTCCTCTTCCAAACACTAGCATACTACTCCACCTTCTCCCTCCTCACGTCCTCCACACATCAACAACTCTTCAATAAATGTAAGTGACATGTTATTGTACAATATTTGCATGTGTATTTATGTATTCTTTATTAAATTGTGTATTATTTAATGTCCAAAAGTTCTAAAAAATATTTTATTTAACTACTTTTGGAAGTCTTGGACGGATTAAATTTATTTCCATTATTTCTTATGGGGAAAATTGATTCGTGTTACGTTTGTTTCGTCTTAAGAAATGCCCTCTCTGACGGATTAAAAACGTAAGTCGAGGTACCACTGTATTGGGTTTGGAAGTTTGTTACAGTATGAGTATTTAGTATAGGGTGAGTAGGTGACTTTTGAGAAGAGTCTTGAAATTGATTTACATTGTAACTACCAATACCTAGGTAATCTGCAATCTGAAATGAAATAAAATTTATGTAAGTTTATTATTGTAAGTGCTTTTATAGGTGTATTTTGGGGGTCTGAAACAGACTAATCTAATTTACATCATTCCTTATGGGAATAAATTCGTTTGGTAACAGCACTTGAACAGCATTCTGGAATGAAGAATGTTTGATTTCCGGGGGTCCACTGTACTAGAGAAATTGATTGAGTTTATTTTAATTAAACATTAGTTATAATAGTTAATAAATTTACTCAAATTACAATCTGGGGATATTACAGTGTGACAAGTGTTTTGTAGGATGGTTACATCAATAGTAAATACAATGGACCCTCGGTTTTCGTTCACCTCCAAACTTGAAAAATTATGTAAGTGTTTTCGTAAGAGCTTTTGTAAGTGTATTTTTGAGGGTCTGAAATGACTAATCTAATTTACATTTGTCCTTAAGGGAACCAATTGTTCGGTGGGGGCACTCAAACAGCAATCTGGAAAGAATTTTCAATGAAAACCGAGGGTCCACTGTATTGAAATTATATTATAGGAAAATAACACTGAACATTTTTGAAAGTAGTTTACACTATGATTATATAGTTTAGGGTGAGTAGATGGTTCTTGAGAAGAGTCTTAAATTGATGTTTAGACCAGGTTGTTTTAGTGTTTACTGGTAATGAATTCCAGATTTTGGGGCCCTTTATGTGCATAGAATTTTTACACAGGGTGATATGGACATGGGGTATATAAAAATGTGATCTGTGTCTTGTGTTATGGTCATGGGTCCTGTTAAAGTTGGTGAGGAGAATTTTGATAATTAAAATTTATAGTAGTTCTTGTGATTTCATAGCCAATCTTTGTTCTGACGCGGGCTCTGGTGGTCTGGTGGCTAAAGCTCTCGCTCACACGGCGACGGCCTGGGTTCGATTCCCAGCCAGGGCAGAAACATTGGGCGTGTTTCTTTACACCTGTTGTCTATGTTCCCCATCAGTAAAATGGGTACCTGGGTGTTAGTCGACTGGTGTGAGTCGCATCCTAGGACACTGACCTAATCTGCCCGAAATGCTCAGCATAACAAGGACTTTCTATATAGTAGTATGTCATTGATGTCAGCTAGGCCTGTATATCATGTACATGTACTTGTAGTAAAATAAAGATTATTATTATTATTACTAATATTAGGTACTGAAAATGTACTTAAATTGTCACAAACACACTGACAGGTGAACAATTACACCTGCCTTGGTCACTTACTATCGTCTAGGAATATATACAAAGTATTTACAGGTCCCAGCAATGTTTTAGACATGCTGGAGTATACAGTAGGGCCCCACTTATACGGCAGGTTAGGTTCGAGGCTACTGCCGGAAAGCAGACTTCGCCAAAAAGCAGAACTCCATTTTTTTCCATTTATAAATGCATATAAATGCCAGATAACAAGTTTACACTAACATAAATTAAGTTAAAAATAGAACTAGGCATTAAAAAGTAAAATACACACACAGTACACTCATTATTTACCTCAAAATATTTGAAGTCTTAATGTAGGGCAAAAGGTGAGTAGTATTTACTGTAAGAAGACAGGTGTGGTAGCCCTCCTGGCCACCCTACCCACACATAATATAATACGATGCTTAAAACTCCCTAGAGTGATAAAATGTATATACAGTACACTCATTACTTACCTTAAACTATTTGTAGTCTTAATGTAGGTATCAGTATGTCACCATTAACCCTTTCGGGGTTATGGTCATACAAGTACGTTTTACGCACTGTGGTTATTGACGTACTAGTACGCCTAAATTCTAGCGCCCTCAAATCAAGCAGAAACAGGCTGTTAGGCCTAGATGTAATAGAATGGGTCTGTGCGGTCAGTGTGCGCAGTATAAAAAAATTCCTGCACCACACAGTGCATAATGAGGAAAAAAAACTCTGACCGTGTTTTTGGTTTAAAACAGCGACTTTGCAGTCTATTTTCATATGGTATTTATGCTTGTATTCTCGTTTTCTTAGTCTCATTTATTAGAATAGATGATATATTACAGAAATAGAGATAATTTTGACTGGTTTCACGATGACAAGTACCTTGAAACTGAGCGCAAAGTAGCGAAAATGTTGAATTTTGGCCGATGTTCAGGAGTAACACAAGACACAGATCACTTTTTGATATACCCAGTGTCCATATGACCCTGTGTAAAAATTCTATGCACATAAAAGCCCTAAAATCATGGAATTCATCAATTTAAAACTTCTCAAATACTCATACTGTAAATTACTTTCACCAATGCTCACTGTTATTTTCCTATAATATAATTTCAATATTTACTATTGATGTAACCATCCTACAAAACACTTGTCACAATGTAATATCCACAGATTGTAATTTGAGTACATTTATTAACTGTTATAAGCAAATGTTTAACTAAAACAAACTCAATCAACTTCTCTAGTATTAAGTAGTCTATAAGCCATTAGATTAATCTGCCCTTAATGCCATGGCATGCTAGTGGCTCTCTTTGCAATTCAGTTCATGTTTGTAATAACAAAATTTTGATGTAAACTTGCAATGAAATAAAAATTTATTTATTATTATTATTATTATATGGCATCCTGCCTGGCCACTCCCACCTACTACGACAATAAGTGCCCTAGAGTGATAAAATGCATATACAGTACACTCATTACATACCTTAATAATTATATATATAATAATAGTTTATTGTGACATGATACAAAGATGTATAATGGGTTATAAGAATGGGGTGTACATGCCAAAGCCCCTAATATGCAGA
>WNWK01037564.1:0-18437 GCA_009830355.1 Cherax destructor | reverse complement strand
TTAATAAGATCTTTTTTACTGTCTATAAGGTGAAATCAAGCATAACCCCTTTTTTCTACCTTGTGTGCCAAGAAAACTTGATTCTGTTATTTCGGGGATGCTGGTACTACAAAATTTAAGTGATTTTTTTATGGTCTGAAGAGCAGCATCTTTGCAGTTGGTATGGTTTATGCCACTTGGAAAAAATTTTCAAATTATTACCCCCTGGATAACTTATCTTGCTCTTTTTTATCTTCTTGGTTAAAAAAATGGTCGGTCAGCTGGGTATCCAGGGTTTTTCCCAGTTCTTGACAGCATCTTAATCTTCGTGAAAAAGGGATTTTTTGGTCTGTATGGTTTATGACTGATTGGGGGAATGATGAAAGTTTTTTTTTTTTTGGACCCCCCCCTGCCTTGGGGAAGCGGCCATGTATTAATAAAATAAAAATAACATACATACATACACACAAAATTAAAAAACCCTTTTTAAATATTCCTTTTTATCAATAGGCATAGAGCCATAGACAAAATGACAACCAAAATAAAGGGAAACTAATTTTAATGGGGGGTTTTGTGCAAGTGTAATGGGGGTTTTTGGCAAGTGTAATGGTTTTTTTCAGAATGTAATTTGGTTTGTGCAAGGGGAATGGGGGGTTTTTTGCAAAGGGCAATGGTGGGTTGTAAAAGGAAATGGGGGGATGTGGTTTTTGAATGGTGGGATGAAGAAAGTGTAATGGTGGGGTGTAGAAGTGTAATGGTGGGTTGGAGAAGTGTAATGGTGGGTTAAAAGATAATGGGGGTTTTTGAAAAAGGGGATGGTGGGTTTTTAAAAAGTGTAATGGTGGGTTGTGTGTAATTAGGTTGTAAAAAGTTTGGTGGGATGTAGAAGTGTAATGGTGGTTTGTTTTTTTTGCTACAGTCTGTAGAAGTGGAAAAAAAAGGCATTTGGGGAGGAGGCATGTGAGAGTCTCACTGGTATTGCTTCAGATGCAGATAGTGTGATTTTGGGGTGAGGGGTTTCTAAAAAAACAAAAACCCCCTGCAAAATTTTTTATTTTTGAAAAAACCCCTTTGGGAACTTGAACATATGAAAAAAAAAATCAAAGTTTAAAAACCCCTCTTCATTTATTTTAATCCCCATTAGGACCTCCCCCATAAATAAAACAATTAAAAGGGGAAAAACGGGTTATATCACAAGCAAATGTTCTATTAAAATCCCCCCCCTTTAACGGGGCCCCTTTGGGCGAGGAAAGGGGAACCCGGCTGAGGTTTGGCCTTTGGTCTTCTTCCTCAGACCAACCAATTTTCCCCCCAACCCCCCCCTTTTCCCCCCCCCCTTTTTTTTTTTCCTCCTTTCCTCATCCCTCCCTTTTTTCCCCCTTCCCTTTTTACTCGGGGGTTCCCCCCACAGGCATTCTAGTTCCTAGGTGGGGGGAAGGGGGCGTGGTCCCCCCCCTTTGTTGGGGGTCCTTGGGGGGGTTGGGGGTTTGCCGTGGAATGGGGTCGCCTGGGGATGTCCCGATCCCCCCCCGGCCCCCGGGGGGGCCGGGATTTTCAGGGGGCCGGGGTTTTCCCCCCTGGAAGCCCCTTTTTCGGTTCCCCGGGGGGGTGGAAAAGGCGGTATTTTTTTGTGGCGGATCCCCAGCCCCTTTTTTGTCCCCAAAGGGGGCTCGATGGATGTGAGGTTGCTATCCCGGATTGCTGGTTTACTGGCATGAAAGGGGGGTTTGGGGCACGGGTTCCATGCAGCATCTGCACTTTTTGCGGTGTTGAAGTCCCTTTGGGGCGGGAAAAGGGGTTTACGCCCCCATTCCTCCGGGGCCCCTTTCCCCCCCACTTCCCCCCCCTTTTTTTTTTTTTTTTTTTTTTTTTTTTTTTTTTTTCCCCTTAAAAAAAAGAAAAGAACCTAACCATGGCTCCCCAATCCATAACCCCAAAACCCCGGGGGCCCCTTCCCCCTGATACCGCACCTAGTTCTGACCTTCTCGTTCCCGGACAACCTCTAATACCCCTGTACCTCTTGCTGGTGCCGGTTTGTCACCTGCTTCAGGTCCCGGGGTTCCGACGGGCCCCCCTTTGACATATCTGACCTTCGCTCTTCTTTTGACCTTGATTCTGGCTTCTCCTCGACGGTGCTGTGGAGGAATGTGCTCCTACGATAAAATGAACTGTTGGTTGCTAATACTTAGCTTATTGATGAATCCAAAAGTCGCAGCCATCACCAAAAATCTTCCAAAAGGATACATCCATGCCTCATTCCCCACAGGGCTGTATGGTAAACACACGTGGTTATAAAATATTGCCCCAAAGGGCTTATGCTCTATCTTCAGTCATTTGATGGACTGAAAGGCGGTTTACTCACGTGTTGGACTTAAAAGTCCACCCCAAACCCCGTCAATGGGTTTTGGGTGCTCTTTTACCCCTACAAGAACTGCGCAGTCCCCTGCCCGGCAAGAACATAAAACCATACCTTGCTCGTGTAACGGAGCGTTGGTGTTAAAATCCACCATAATGGCGGAAATGCTGTCTTGATTGTAGAATGCCGTGATGAGTCACCATCTTGTTTGATGGAGTTCACTTCGATTGTCTCTATGTTTGTCTTTTACAGTAATAAGGCGCACACTTCTGAATATACCCATTTTATTACTAAACGCACTGGAACAGAGTTCTTATCTTATTTGATGTTAGTGTAGATTAAATTGCCACGGCGTCCGACTAAAAAGTCTTTGTTAGGTTACCCGTTCGCAGTATGACCTTGGAGGCCGGTTCAACCCCCCCCCTTGTCCAGCCCGTGGTGCCTGGCCCCGCGGTATCAGCACAATTTCAACAATTGCTACATCTAAAGTGGAATTAAAATGCTGTGTTCTTAATACTTAACACTTGAGCACACGATTGTAATGTTCAATGTAGAAACTAATACAGCAGTTTCCGTAATTTTCCTGTTACGACAAAGGGGTTCATTTACTACAGACCAATTGCTTCGTCCCAAATCATAAAAATCTTTGAAAGGGTTCTAAGAAGCAAGACGCCACCCATCTTGATACCCATTAATTGCACAACCCAGGACAGCATGGGTTTGAGCAGACCGCTCCTGTCTGTCCCAACTACTGGGGCCCTCGACAAGGTCCTGGATGCTCTAGAAGATAAAAAAGAATGCAGTTGTTATAAACAAGATTTTAAAAGCCTTTGACAAGTGTGACCATGGTGTAATAACACAAAATGCGTGATAAAGGAATAAAGAAAAGGGAGATGGATCTATAATTTCCCAACAAATAGAACACAAAGGTAGAAATCAAAGAGTAAAGTCTGAGGCAGCTACTGTGAAAAGCTCTGTTCCACAAGGCACATGTCTTGCTCCCATCCTATTCCTCATCCTCATATCAGACATTGACAGGGATATAAGCCACAAGTGCTGTTCTTCCTTTGCAGATGACACCCGACCCGTATGACGGTGTCCACCGTTGAAGACACTGCAAGACCCAAGCAGACATAAACCAAATCTTTAAATGGGCTGCAGAAAGCAATATGAGTTCAATGATGAGAAATTTCAATTACTCAGATACGGAAACGTGAAAAATTAAAATCTCATCGGAGTACAAAACTTTCCAACCACACAATAGAGCAAAAACTAATGTAAAACCTGGGAGTGATCATGTCAGGGATCTCACCTTCAAGGACCATAACACCGTACCAAGACCGTAGAAAAATGACAGGATGGATAATGAGAACCTTCAAAACCAGGGATGCCAAGCCCATGTTGACACTTTACAGATCGCTTGTTCTATCTAGGCTGGAATATTGTGCACACAAACCCTGCCCCTTTTCAAGGCGGGTGAAATTGCTGACCTTGAAAATGTGACAGAGAACCTTCACCGCACGCATAAGTGCGATAAACCACCTCAACTACTGGGAACGCTTGAGTTCCTAAACCTGTACTCTCTAGAACCAGGCGGGAGAGATACATTATTATATACACATGGAAAATTCTCGAGGGCTTAGTCCAAACTTGCACACAAAAATCACTCCCTACGAAAGGAAAAGACTCGGCAGGCGATGTAACATCCCCCAATGAAGAGCAGGGGTGCCACTAGCACGTTGAGGGACAACACAATAAGTGTCAGGGCCCAAGATTGTTCAACTGCCCCCCCAGCATACATCGGGGGATTACCAACAAACCCCTGGCTGTCTTCAAGCAGGCACTGACAGGCACCTCAAGTCGGTACCTGATCAGCCGGGCTGTGGTTCGTACGTTGGACTGCGTGCGGCCAGCAGTAATAGCCTGGTTGATCAGGCTCTGGTCCAACAGGAGGCCTGGTCACAGACCGGGCCAGCGGGGTGACCCTGGAATTCTCTCCAGGTAGACTCCAGGTATATCAAATGTCTATTGACTCACATATACACTCGCTGCCACTTGGTCAGACAACACGTGACACACTGTGGTCAGTACATCTGGTAAGAGTTAATTTGTTTCGCAACCAGACTCGCCTGCCTGGCCCCTTTCTAAGGGGGGAAAGGGTGGGGCCCTTAACAAGTGTAGAAAGGGCGGATACCCCTCTTTTGGAGAATTTTTCCACAGGTGCGGCATTTTCGCCGTGCCGTCTCCCATCGGACCACCCTGTCCCACACCCAAACGACCAAGACCCTTGCATGATGATTCAACTCTTCCTTCTCGTTCATCTCAGAAACGACTAGCACGTCACGCACTCCCTTAGATACTTTGTTTCACACTACTCAATGGACAAAGTTTTACTTAAGACCGACTACTCCAACTACCTATCGTTCCGATCATAGTATTGGTAAGCTCTCCTACGCCATGTAGGCAAAGATATCTCTTTTCACGCTCCAAGAGCAGCACTCGCATCATCACGGTCCAGAATGCTGGCCAAGCTCGCGATCTTTCCCTACTTACGACCATAGATACTATTCCTATCACTATTGAAAGCATCATTCTCTTAATTCTTGTAGTGGTACTGTCATTTTACCCCACACCATTGTCCAACGGAATTTCCAGACATGTGGTGAAGACATTTTGGAGCAACTTGAGCTCCAAGAACTCCCTATCCTTAAGGTTGACACTTTTGTCCTCCCTGCCAATAAACGAAGACGTTATCCTTGCAATATAGCTCGTTAACGTTTGACTGCCATGAACTCCCACCTTCGGTCTACATTGCAGGTCAACGTTTACAAGTTCGAAAGGTGACCCCTACACCACATCAGTGTAGAAACTGCTGGCGTTTTGGTCATCCAGCGAAATATTGCAGGTCCATGGCCGAATGCCCAGTCTGTGGTGCCGACGACCATGCCAGTCCTTCTTGTACTTTACCTTCCTCTTGCCTTAACTGTCATGAGGCACATCCATTGTACTCTCGCCAATGTCAGGTTTACCTGAATGAGCGGAAATCTGTTGTCTCAAAGAGGCGAAGGCTTCTCAAAGCTATGGCCGTCTCTCATCTATGCTTTCAAGGGAGACTTCCCCGTATTTCCTATTCTCGCATTGCTAAATGTCGCCCCACTTCTGGGGTCCCAACTTCCTCGACTTCCTCTGTGGTTCCAACATCCTCAGTCACCCCTGTCTCAAATCCTTTTGATGTTCTTGGCTCAGAGGTCCTTACCTCGGCATTCAATACTGTCCACACTCCTCCCTCTACTCACTCGCACAGTTCTGAGTCTACTCGTCCCTCGTCCTTTGCCTAAACCTCAGCGCCTCCCCTTCTTCTTATAAGTCTGGCAAACAATCCCTATTGCTGGGTTCTTCGCCTTTGACTAGTTCTGTAACGTGTGTGGAGGTTCATCCTCCTCCTCGTCCAATTTCTTCATCCCCTGTCCCCTCTCAAGTTCCTTCCCTGACTGACCCTCCACAGGCCACTCCCACTTCTGTCCCCTCCCAAGCCCCTTCGACAGTTTCCTCTTCTATCTCCTCACCTCTACTTTAGTAGTCTATTGACTCCCGATAGTTGCTCACTCTCCTTCCATTTCTAATGTTCCACATTCTGCATCTTTGTCTTCCGAAAATCTGAAGCTATTGCAGAATATATTTCAGAGTCTGGAACGATGATGGACGCCGTCCATCTGCGGTTCCTCCTCCTCTCTCTTCTTTGTCTACACCCTCCTTCCTTCACAACGCCCTCCTCCTTCTCTGATTACAGGTTTCCACTGCCTCCACACGTGGACTTTTCTAACCCTAGTCCATAGATACCTCTCACTTTGACTTATATCTTTCTCTCCATAAATCATGGCTTATTTGCAGTGGAATATCCGAGGCCTCATTGGTAACAAGGTAACTTCAGGTGTTGCTCTCCCAGTTTTTCCCTGTTGGGTCTGTTTGCAAGAACCCAAATTACAATCCACTGTTATCAGGCCCTTTTCAGGCTATGATTTGTTATATTCATCGGATCCTTTTTCCGATGGAACTTTAACGAAAGTGCTCTTCTTATACGCACTGGTGTTCCATACCATCAGCTCTATGTTCCTTCTTCCTACTTTACACGCAGCCCGTATCCACTTGAATAAGTGGTATACACTCTGTTCTTTATATCTCTCCCTTGCGGGCATTGTCTATCCCAGATGTTGATTTTCTGGTTTCTTCCTAACTGCCACCCCTTCTGTTACTTGGCAATTTTAATGCACACCATTTTCTCTGGGGAGGGTCGCACTGTGACTCCTGTGGCGTTCAGTTGGAGGCATTTCTTGCTTCTCTCCTCCATGTTTTAAATACGGTACTCCTACCCATTTTGATCCTCGAACTCATTCTTTCTCCTGTATCGATCTCTCCATCTGCTCTTCCTCAACAGTCCTTGACTTCAACCTGGTCTGTCCTCCGGAATTACATGACAGCGATCATTTCCAATCATCCTTAAGTCCTCTCGTTTTTCCACCTCCTCGTTGCCCACGCTGGCAATTTGACCGGGCGAAATGGGACCTTACACACATCTTACTGCTTTTCATGAGGTTCCTTCCTCGTCCTCCATTGATGAGGTTTTACATCTCTTTCATCCTCTGTCTTCACAGCGGCTTCACATTCTATTCCCCAAACCTCGGGCAAGCTTTCTCAGAAGTGCGTGCCTTGGTGGTCTCCTGCTTGTGCTCGGCAGTACGCTTTGAAACGCGCTGCGTGGGGCAGGTATCGATATAACAGAACCACAGAGAGACTCCTTGATTTTAAGCAGAAGAGAGCACTTGCTTGCCATGTCATACATGATGCTAAACGCACTTGCTGGCGAGATTACGTTTCTACTGTCACTGCTTCCTCGATGAGTGCAGTCTGGAAGAAAGTGCGGAAATTGAGTGGTAATTCTCCCCCACCCGGCTCCTGTCCTTCAGGTTGCCGGTGTCGATATAGCACACCCTCTTGCCGTGCCACTGAAATTGGTAATCATCTTGTCCGCATTTCAGGGGCTCCATCTATGCCCTCGCTCCTTTCTTCTAAGTCTGCCAGAGAGTTAAAGCCCTTAGATTTTGCTTCTCTTAGAAAAGAATCTTATAATGTGCCTTTTACCCTTCAAGAACTGGAGGCAACACACTCTGCTTGCCGATCACGGAGCTGGCCAGACGGCATACATATTCGTATGCTACAGCATTTACATCAGTCTGCTCTTACTGTCCTCTTATGACTCTTAATCTTGTATGGTCGCAAGGAGTTCTTCCCAGCTGTGGAAGTCTGCTATTGTTCTCCTTTTGCAACCAGGTACTACGGGACGTGATACCTCCCACTACCGTCCCATCGCTCTTACCAGTGCAGTTTGCAAGGTGATGGAACGTCTAGTTAATAGACGTTTGATGTGGTATTTAGAGACGCCTAATAGTCTCTCCCCTAGTCAATATGGCTTTCGTAAGGGTCGTTCTGCCATTGATTCCTTACTGCACTTAGATATGTATATTAGAAATGCCTTTGCTAATAACCACTCAGTTATTGCCATCTTTTTCGACCTTGAGAAGGCTTATGACACAACTTGGAGGTATAATATCTTGGCCCAGGCCCACTCCTTAGGCCTCCGTGGCAACCTCCCATTCTTCCTTAAGGCCTTCTTAACTGACAGACATTTCCGTGTCTGGGTTAGTAATGAGCTTTCCCCGGAATTTGTCCAAGCTGAAGGTGTCCCCCAGGGTTGTGTTCTGAGCACAACTCTCTTTCTCCTTGCTGTAAATAATCTGGCATCTGTTCTCCCATCCGATAATTGGTCATCGCTCTATGTGGATGACTTTGCTATAGCTTGTGCAGGTGCTGACTGTCACCTCATTGTAGTTTCCCTCCAGCATGCCATCAACTGGGTTTCTGATTGGGCCACTACTCACGGGTTTAAATTTTCTAGTGGCAAAACTCATCAAATTACGTTTACTAGACGTTAAGTGGTCTCTGATCATCCATTGTACCTATACCCCTCACGTATCCCAGAACGTGATACAGTCAGGTTTCTCGGCCTCCTGTTTGACCGTAGATTGTCCTGGAAACCTCACATTACCTCTCTGAAGGCGACTTCTCATAGCCGGCTGAACCTCCTTAAAACCCTCGCACATCTTTCATGGGGGGCTGATCGTAGAACTCTCCTTCGCCTACATTCAGCCCTAATTTTATCGAAACTCGATTATGGTGACCAGATATATTCGGCAGCTTCTCCTGCTACTCTTTCCAGCCTTAATCCCATCCATCACCAGGGATTACGCTTATGCCTTGGTGCTTTTCGTTCTTCCCCGGTTGAGAGCCTCTATGTAGAAGCGAACATTTCATCCTTGTCCGATCGTCATGATGCACATTGCATTTGCTATTATGTTCGCTCTCATGACCTCCGCAATCCTTCCATGTATAGGATTGTCACAGATGTTAGTAGACGCTCGTTATTTGTTCGTCACCCTGTTTACTTCGCCCTTTTCTCTTCGTCTGCATTCACTCGTCTTCCCTTCAGCTTCCGCCTTTATATGTTCATGTGGCTTCACACTTTCCTCTACCCCCTTGGGAAGTTCCTGCTGTCCGTGTCTGTTCTATTCCTCTACCTTGCGCGAAAGCCCAACTACCTACGGCGGCTTCTCGCTCTTTTTTTCTAGACCACTTCCGTTCTCATTCCCATGCCATCGCAGTATACACCGATGGTTCAAAGTCATCTGACGGTGTCGGATTCGCAGCAGTCTTCCCGGACAACATCGTGCGAGGGCATCTGTTACCCTCGGCTAGCATCTTTACGGCTGAATTGTATGCCATTCTTGTGGCACTTATCCGTATTGCATCTATGACTGTGTCACCATTTGTGGTCGTTTCAGACTCCCTTAGTGCTTTACAGGCTATCCGTAAAATTGATACACCTCACCCCCTAGTTCTTCGTATCCACCTTTGGTTACGCCGTATCTTTAGCAAGCACAAAGATATTGTTTTTTGTTGGGTCCCTGGTCATGTTGACGTACAGGGCAATGAACAGGCAGACACTGCTGCGCGGTCAGTAGTACATGACCTTCCAGTTTCATATAGAGGTGTTCCTTTCACGGACTATTTTGCGGTCATTGCTACCCACCTTTGCACCCGTTATCAACAACGCTGGTCTGACCTGCTAAATAACAAACTTCATTCTATTAAACCGATTATAGGTTTCTGGCCTTCTTGTCACCAATGTCGGGGTTAGGAGACTACACTCTCCCGTCTTCGCATCGGCCACACTCGTCTTACTCACGGGTATCTCATGGAGAAGCTCCCTGCCCCTCTCTGTGAGCATTGTCAGGTTCCAGTGTCTGTTCGACATATTCTGTTGGACTGCCCCCTCTATCAACGAGCACGCAGAATTTACCTCCAACGGCGTCTTCACTCTGCGGCCCTTTCTTTACCTTCCCTTCTTGCAGATGGACCCTCCTTTAATACTGACTCTCTCGTTGACTTTTTGACAGAAACTGACTTACTACACAAACTCTGAAGATTATACCTCTAGCACTTCCCTCAGTCCCTTCTACCTCGATCTCTTGCTACCCTCTATCCCTGCACTATCCACTGTCCTGCTACACTCCATACCCTACTAATCATCCATCTCCCTCTTACAACCCATTCTCCCTGCATCCTGCAATAACCTGCAGCGCTGTATGACCCCTGTGGTTTAGCGCTTCTATTTGATTATTATAATAATCCACAGGTATTCTGGTTCCTAGGTAGGGGTAAGGGAACCGTGGTCCATCCCATTCCATTGAGGTTCTCGGCGGTGGTGTAGTTTGCCGTGAAATCTGGATCGCCTGGGGATGTCCCGATCCCTCTCCGGTCTCCCGGGGGGTGGCTTTGGGTGTCTTTCGGGCAATGGGTGTATCTCTGGAGGCCACCTTTCGAATTCTGGGGATGGTGGCCGAAGGAGGTATGCTTTGTGGCGGGTGTCTGGCCGCCCTCTCTTTTGTCCGCCGAGGTGGCTCGGTGGATGTGAGGTTGCTATCCCGGATTGCTGGTTTACTGGCATGAAGGGTAGGGTATGGCACGGGTTCCATGCCGCATCTGCAGTGCTGAGGTCCTCTTGGGCACGGAGGGGGATTTACGCCCTTTTCATTCCTCCTAGGAGATATTCCTCCATGTTCCCCCTTTTTTTATTCTTTTTTTTCTTTTTATTTTCTTTTCTTTCTTTTTTTTCTTAAAAATTAAAAGAAAGAAGTAACCTAATGATGGACGACCCAATCCGTGAACCTACTACCCTCGGGCCCCTTCCTGATACCGCACCCAGTTCTGACCCTACCTCGTTCTTGGACCACTCTTCGGACACTTCCAATACCCCTGTACTTCTTGCTGGTGCCGGTTCGTCACCTGCTTCAGGTACCGGGGTTCCGACTGGCCCCTTTGATACGTCTGACCTCCGCTCTTCTTTGACTATGCTTCTGGCTTCTCCCTCTACGGTGCGGCAATTTTCGGGTTGGTCATGTCGTAAGACGCCAGACCAACTCCGGTCCCACATCTAAACGACCAAGACCCTTACCTGACGATTCGACACTGCATTCTCATTCATCTCAGAGACGACCAGCTCGCCACGCACTCCCCTTAAACACTTTGTTTCACACTACACAATGGACAAAGTTTTTTACGCTACGACCGACTTCTTCTACTGCCTATCTTTCTGATCATAGTATTAGTAAGGCTCTACTACGCCATGTAGGTAAAGATATCTCCTTTCACGCTCTCAAGAGCGGCACTCGCATCATCACGGTCCAGAATGCTGGCCAAGCTCGCGATCTTTCTCTCCTTACGACCATAGATACTATATCACTATTGAAAAACATCATTCTCTCAATTCTTGTAGTGGTACTGTCCTTTTACCCCACACCATTGTCCAACGGAATTTCCAGACATGTGGTGATGACATTCTGGAGCAGCTTGAGCTCCAAGACCTCCCTATCCTCAAAGTTGACACTTTTGTCCACCCTGCCCGTAGGAGAAGACGATATCCTTGCAATATATCTCGTTTAACATTTGACTGCCGTGAACTTCTGCCCTCGGTCTACATTGCGGGACACCGTTTACAAGTTCGTAAGGTGATACCTACACCGCAACAGTGTAGAAACTGTTGGCGTTTTGGTCATCCGGCAAAATATTGCAGCTCCATGTCCGAATGCCCAGTCTGTGGTGCCGACGACTATGCTAATCCTTCTTGCAGTCTACCTCCGTCTTGCCTTAATTCACCAGTGTCGAGGTTGGGAGACTACACTCTCTCGTCTTCGCATCGGCCACACTCGTCTTACTACATGGGTATCTCATGGAGAGGCTCCCTGTCCCTCTCTGTGAGCATTGTCAGGTTCCAGTATCTGTTCACCATATTCTGTTGGACTGCCCCCACTATCAACGAGCACGCAGAATTTACTTCCAACGTTGTCTTTGCTCTGCGACCCTTTCTTTACCTTCCCTTCTTGCTGATGGGCCCTCCTTTAATCCTGACTCTCTCATTGACTTTTTGACAGCAACTGACTTACTACACAAACTCTGAAGATTATGCCTCTAGCACTCCCCTCAGTCCCTTCTACCTCAATCTCTTGCTACCCTCTAATCCTTGCACTATCCTCTGCCCTGCTGCACTCCATACCCTACTAATCATCCCTCTCCCTCTTACAATCCATTCTCCCTGCATCCTGCCTTGCCCAGCTGCGCTGTATGACCCCTGTGGTTTAGCGCTTATTTTGATTATAATAATAATAATAATAATAATAATATTAAAATCTACATTAAACTAAATTATGACTAAATTGACACATCAAAAAAATACTGACAAAACAGTTAACTTAACCTGTCTTTTATAGTAGAAAACCTTACGTTGAACAATCATAGCTTGCATTTTCAATATTCTGCAATTTAAATTTAGTTTTTCATTGCCATTAAGGTGCACCAGGGCAAAATTTGTTTTTATTTGTGGCTCATATTTCTGTTAAGGAGTTCAGGAGTGGAATTCATGTCCATTGCATGCATTTCTAGTAAGGAGCACTGTGACAGGTACTCCTGAGACCTCCCATTATGCAATAATCAACTCCATAGTTTTAGCATTGAAGGGGAGGGTGAAGGGGTGTAAACAAACAGCCTTTCACATCGGTCATTGTATCTGGATGTGTACTGTGCAATTTTTGCTCATTGAACGTTGCTCAGTGTTTCCTTTTTCATTGCCTCGTCTCATCGCTGGATATTTATCATGGCATCCAAGTGTAGTGTAGGTGATGCTGGTGAAGCACGGAAGAGGATTAAGCATGAAGCTATGCCTATTACAAAAAACTGGAATTAATTGAGATGCTGAAGGGAGGTGCATGCATCATGGAGATGGCACAAGTGTTTAGTGTAGGAGAATCAATGATTCGGTCACTTCAAGACAGTGTATACCTGGAGTAATGTTCTGTTTTATTTAACTGTATTGACCTATCTCATTCTTCACTGTGTCACACTGATTACTCATTGCACAATGAGTAATCAGTGTGACACAGTGAAAAGAATTAGGAACAGGTCAATACAGTTAAATAAAACAAAACATTTACTAAATCTGTGGATGACTGAAAAACAAAAAAGGTGTTCCACTTAATGGCTATATTATTAGGGAAAACCTTTATCATACTATAAAATGGTGTGTGAGGAGGAAGGACAGCCTGAAAATAAGTGTATATTTAGTTCTGGATGATTTAACAGATTTAGAATTCTCAGTGGGTTGCATAATATAAAGTTCAGTGGGGAAAGTGTCTCTACTGACCATACTGCTCCAGAAAAGTTCCCTGCCAAGTTAGCTGGAAGACGGTGTCATCTAGAACATATATTAGCAAACAAGAAAAAACTACTGCTGGATTCAAACAATAAACAAGCCCTTGCTTGTTTGCTTGCTTATTGCTCCAAGAATCCCCATCCTTTAAAAGGTAAAAACAAAAGCACATTGCATGTTATTTGGAAGCCCAATGCCACAGCATGGGTGACTGAGGCCTTCTTCACTAAGTGGTTCAAGCATCACTTTATTTCTGAATTAAGGATATATGTCCCTGAAAAATCTTTCATTCGGGGTTCTCCTCATCCTTGATAATTGTTGCAGTCATCCTCAACTCCTGGAGGATGCGGAGTCGGGCATCAGGATTGCCTTTTTACTACCAAATACGATATCCTTGATACAACCACTGAATTGAACAGTTATCAAAACATGTAAGTGCCAGTACACATACACTGTTGTGCATAAACTAGTGGCAGGAATTAATAACACAGATAGTGGAGTAACAGAGTCTGGGCACAAATTTAACATTGCAGATGCACTCCCCTGTATGAAAAAGGCATGGGATGATGTAAAAAAGACAATAAATGCTGGTTGGAGAAAAGTATGGCCTAGCATGGTGAATGATTTTCCTGGTTTTCCATCAATGGAAAGTCAAGTTCAGGAAACTGCTGATCTGGCAAGGCAGAGGGATTTGATGACATCACTGAACTCTTGGAAGATGATAATGATAACCATCTGTAGACAAAATACAGTGGTACCTCGGGATACGAACAGCTCAAAACTCTAACAATTATGTAAGTGTATTTATGTAAGTGCTTTTGAAACGGGTTAATCTAATTTACATTATTCCTTATGGGAACAAATTCATTCGGTATCGGCACTCGAACAGCCTTCTGGAACGAATTAAGTTTGTATCCCGAGGTACCACTGTATTGCAGGAATTAATTTCCCAGCTGCAGAAAACAGAAGATAAAGAACATGAGCCTGGACAACCAAATTAGACACTGAAAGAGATAAGTGAGTCACTGCATACTCTTGGTAAAGTTACAGATGTACATTGAGTGCACTTTGAAGGAGGGGTGGAGATACTATATTGCAGTTAGAGGGGCATCTGAGCTGTAATGATGGCATGCCTCTAGCAAGACAGTGATACTGTGATTGATGTTTAAAGTGTTCTGCTTTTAGGTCGCCCTACCTCGGTGGAAAATAGCTGGTGTGTTAAAAAAAAAAAATAATGTCTTTCTTTCCACAGACACACTACCTACCTTTTTTACCTTGTTTATTCTATGGTTTACCCATTCTTTCACAGACTCATCCGCCAACACGTTCACTCTCAAATATCTAAACATATTCACTTCCTCCATATTCCCTCCCTCCATATTCCCTCCCTCCAGTTTGATATAGTTTTTCATAACCTAAAATTTTTGTTACTCTCATCGCCTTACACTTTTTTTTAAATAATATTTTCATATATACACACACACTCCTTTTTCTTACTAAATACAGTGGTACCTCGAAGTTACGATGGTCCCCAAAATCGCCCTTTTATGTAAGTTTATTTTTTTAAATGCTTTTGTAAGTATATTTTTGGGGGTGTAAAAGGACTAGTCTATTTTACATTATTCCTTATGGGGATAAATTCGTTTGGTAATGGCACTTGAACAGCATTCTCGAACGAAAAAATATCGTAACTCGAGGTACCACTGTACAAGGTAATACTGTTCATAATGTAGGACCCATCTGTGGTACTGCTAATTGTTACTTTCTCAAATATTTGGTCATATAACTTTCAAAAAAAATATTACTGTTAGCTAGTAAAACATCCTAATTATTTATGACAAAAATTTACCTTCACTGCTTGTGAAATTCCTGGAAGTAGATTCTTCTTTGTCTGGTTGTAGTAAGTAGTCAGAATAGTTTGTACTAGTGAGTTGCGGTTATCATCAGTGTTGAGAAGCTGAAGTTCCTTACTGATCAGTACATCATCAGCAAAAATAACAAGACCAACTCTAGCCTGAGGTACTGCTTTGAACCTGATGAACTGGCTCACAGAGTCCTTTAAAAACTGCAATCTTGAGTGTACCTGCAGTAAACAAAGTAATGGATAATGCTATATTTAAAAGATGTAGTATATACGTACTGAATAATACATATTTGTATGTACTCTTGTGTTTGCCAAGAATGAGGTCTAGTTCTTTGTCTACTTCTTAAATAACAGTATGTAGATGAATGGTTCAGAGAACCGACGAGTTGATAAATTAGACACATATGAAACACTTGGGTATCTTTATTGAGGAAACGTTTCACCACACAGTGGCTTCATCAGTCCATACAAAAAAGAATCGTGAAGAACAGGAGGAGTTTGAGGTAATCAGTCCCTCAACCTTGAGTCGATGTTGTCAGTCCATCAATCATGAAAAGAATACAGCATATGTGCGAAGAGGTAGCTTATATACTGTAGGCAGGAGAGGTGCAGCAGTCGTAGGAGGTGTCACATTTGTCCAATGTGGAAGTAGGTCGTGCCCAAGGGTTAGCCAAGCGAAGAATTCCCTGTATTAAGATACCCAAGTGTTGCATATGTGTCTAATTTATCAACTCGTCGGTTCTCTGAACCATTCATCTACATCCTGTCTGACACAGCAACATCTTGGTATCTTAATACTACAGGGAATTCTTCGCTTGCCTAACCCTTGGGCATGACCTACTTCCACATTGGTCAAATGTGACATCTCCTACGACTGCTGCACCTCTCCTGCCTACAGTATATAATCTACCTCTTCACACATATGCTGTATTCTTTTCAAGATTGATGGACTGACAACATCGACTCAACGTTGAGGGACTGATTACCTCAAACTCCTCCTGTTCTTCACGATTCTTCTTTGTATGGACTGATGAAGCCACTGTGTGGCGAAACGTTTCCTCAATAAAGATACCCAAGTGTTGCATATGTGTCTAATTTATTAAATAACAGTCATTCATGTGTGATGTAGCCCCATCCTCATGTGTTTTGTTATTTTTAAATCTAATTTCAGTGGTCAGAGATGTATAGGATGATTTTCAATGTAGACAACTACAAGCTAATGCATTTAGGGTGTAACACACAATATTAATATAAAATGTATGAAAACCCAATCATGTTAGTTGACCTATTATAAAAAAAACATACAGAAAACTGCATCAAAGGCCAAGAAAATGACAGGCTTGATTATGGAACCTTTTAAAATAAGAGAAGTCATGCCTATGATGACACTTCCTCTTTAAGGGGGACTAGTTGTTGTGGTAAAGAGGCTATCGGTCTGAGGAATTGGACCTCTTGGTCTTCTTCCTCAGACCGAACCTAATTACCCCCCAATCCCCCCTCCCTTTTCCCATTTTCCCCATCCTCCCTTTTCCCTTTCTTCCTCCTCCTCCTCCTCATTCCTCCCTTATTTCCTTCCCATTTTTACCATGGGAGCTTCCCTCCACAGGCATTCTAGTTCCTAGGTAGTGGGAAGGGTACCGTGGTCCATCCCATTCCGTTGAGGTTCTTGGCGGTGGTGTAGTTTGCCGTGGAATCTGGATCGCCTGGGGATGTCCCGATCCCTCTCCGGTCTCCCGGGGGTGGCTTTGGGTATCTTTCGGGCGACTGGTATATCTCTGGAGGCCACCTTTCGGATTCCGGGGGTGGTGGTCGAAGGAGGTATGCTTTGTGGCGGATATCCGGCCGCCCTCTCTTTTGCCCGCCGAGGTGGCTCGGTGGATGTGAGGTTGCTATCCCGGATTGCTGGTTTACTGGCATGAAGGGTAGGGTATGGCACGAGTTCCATGCAGCATCTGCACTACTTGCGGTGTTGAGGTCCTCTTGGGCGCGGAGGGGGATTTACGCCCCTTTCATTCCTCCTAGGAGCTATTCCTCCACGTTCCCCCTTTTTTTTAATCTTTTTTTTTATTTTTATTTTCTTTTCTTTCTTTTTTTTTCTTAAAAACAAAAAGAAAGAAGTAACCTAACCATGGATGCCCTAATCCGTGAACCTACCCCCGAGGCCCTTCTTGATACCGCACCTAGTTCTGACCCTACCTCGTTAACGGATAACTCTTCGGACACCTCTAATACCCCTGTACGTCTTGCTGGTGCCGGTTCGTCACCTGCTTCAGGTTCCGGGGTTCCGACTAGCCCTTTTGACACGTCTGACCTTCGCTCTTCTCTGACCTTGATTCCGGCTTCTCCCTCAACGGTATGGCAATTTTCGGATTGCTCGCCCGTTACACGTCGGACCATCTCCGGTCCCACACCCAAACGATCTAGACCCTTACATGACGATTCGACACTTCCTTCTCGTTCATCTCAGAAACGGCCAGCTCGTCACGCACTCCCCCTAAACACTTTGTTTCACACTACTCAATGGACAAAGTTTTTTACTCTACGACCAACTTCTCCTAATACCTATCTTTCAGATCATAGTATTGGTAAGGCTCTGCTACGCCATGTTGGTAAAGATATCTCGTTTCACGCTCTCAAGAGTGGCACTCGCATCATCACGGTCCAGAATGCTGGCCAAGCTCGCGATCTTTCTCTACGACAATAGATACTATTCCTATCACTATTGACAAACATCATTCACTCAATTCTTGTAGTGGTACAGTCATTTTACCCCACACCATTGTCCAACGGAATTTCCAGACATGTGGTGATGATATTTTGGAGCAGCTTGAGCTCCAAGAACTCCCTATCCTTAAAGTTGACACTTTTACGCTACCTGCCAATAAGCGAAGACGTTATCCTTGCAATATAGCTCGTTTAACATTTGACTGTCGTGAACTTCCACCCTCGGTCTACATTGCAGGTCACCGTTTACAAGTTCGAAAGGTGACCCCTACACCACAACAGTGTAGAAACTGCTGGCGTTTTGGTCATCCAGCGAAATATTGCAGGTCCATGGCCGAATGTCCAGTTTGTGGTGCCGACGACCATGCCAGTCCTACCTTGTAATCTACCTCCCTCTTGCCTTAACTGTCATGAGGCGCATCCATCGTACTCTTGCCATTGTCAGGTTTACCGGAATGAGCGAGAAATCCGTTGTCTCAAAGAGGCGGAAGGCTTCTCATATGCTATGGCCATCTCTCATCTACGCCTTTAAGGGAGACTTCCCCGTGTTTCCTATTCTCGCATTGCTAAAAGTCGCCCACCTCTGGGGTCCCAACTTCCACGGCTTCTTCTGTGGTTACAGCATCCTCAGTCACCCCTGCTTCGAATCCTTTTGCTGTTCTTGGCTCCGAGGTCCCTACTCGACATCCCATACTGTT